>JABASP010000467.1:0-52448 GCA_019776565.1 Sminthurinus signatus
ACGATTTTTACATTATCAATAATTATTATATATATACAAAATAGTACATGTTTATTTCATACTTGAAACTAATTCGGCGGATGCCGTTTTACTTCCGATTATTCTTCCTGTCGTAGCAACAGCTTGCGCAAGAAGTTCAGCGTTACATAGCACGTAAATACCACAATCATATCCATTTCTACAACAAACAATAAATGAGTTATAAAAAATACTGAATAACTTTATTCATTTTACCTGACATGTTCTATATTACGAATAATTAATAAAAACATTTATACTCAATAATTATTGTATTAACCTTTGAGATTCACATGGGATATTCCGAAAACCAGCGGCTGTTCAAAAAAATTGCAATCATATCAAATTTAAAAAAACTGCATTATGTTCATCATTCATTCATTCTGCTTAAATGATACATGCGTCAAATGAATGTAATCTAACCTTCATGCTTAAAGATAAAAGACTAAACTACACACAAATTTTGAGATAGAAAAAAAGAACTAAGTTCTAAATGTCTGTGTTAAAAATCAAAAAGGTTTAAACTAAAATGTAAAAAACAAAAAATGTAGGTAAACTGGTAAATTGGATTTGTATCTAGTGGATTTATGATCCGCTCAGATGTAAACTACATATATAACATTCCTCAGACAAAATAATAACATTGTAAATTGAAAAAGAAAACTGACGTGGCTCCGTACTGCACATGCTTTTACGCTTTCCAACTATTTGTACCTTTTGACTTGTTCTGTAAAAATCCGACAAGATGAGAGCATCTTGTCTTTTGTAATATGTGAGATCTATATCTATCAACCATCTATTATTTTATAACGATTGAGAGATGTAAATACATATATTATTCCGTGCATTATGACATAATAGATACTACGTAATGCATTTATGTTTAAGTTTCAAAGTGTCATTCTCTACTTCTATTACTGCTATACAACCTATAACCTACTACTATTACTTTTTCATCATGCTTTAACATATATGAATCGAAATAAAGATATAATATTTTTTGTGCATTTCTACATACTAAACACAAATATACTACAAATATCTACTAGTACTAAACAATCACATTACATTGTCTTTTTGTACATTTTTTTTTGGCAAACATTAGAGATGCACATTCATTTTTACACTTATTTCAATAAAATACAAATAATATATCACTTGTACTAATGTGAGATAACTAATGAGTCAAAGGTGACTATGTTATAGTCAAAAGAAAATAGAAACTAGAAAATAAAAAGAATGGATAGACACACTGGTTATATGAATAAAAATACATGCATAATAGCTATTTAAGATAAAAGGAAAATGAAATATAGAAAACATACATCGAGCAATAACTGGAGCTAATTTATCATACAGTCGCCTTGCTGCTTTATCATTTCCACATCCTGACACCATTGTTGAATCTAGATGAGCAAATAGATTTTCCTTTCTAGAAAAGACAAGGAGGCTCCAATGAGATCCTATAAAACCAATAAATTAAATAAACATTTGATTATAAATATACACAACAAAATGTAATATTTGACTTTTTAAAATCTTATGAATTTAAAACAACATAAAGCAAATATGATAATTATTATTGTTAATACCTCCAAAGTGGTTATAAGGATCTATGTTATCGTTCACCGGCCAAAACATGACATTAATCTTTGCTAATGCACTTGGATCGGGTAAAAACACGGGTAAATCTGCACTACTACCCAATTTTATACATTGTGTTACTTCAGGCCCAAAAAATTTGAAGCCTAGTGATTCAGGAAATCTTTTAGTAGATAAAAAATCAAAATAAAATCCTATTAAAGTGTCGTTTAACCAAGCATTTGATCGAAGAATATCCAGGTCACTTTGTCTAATTACATAATCCCCGTAACTCAAGATCACATCATTTCTGGAACGTGACATTATCAAAATGTCCTAAAATCAAATACAAAAACAAAAAAGAAAAACAATTTTGATATAAAAAGAGGCCAAATTAATATCAATCAAAGTAAAGTGTGTAATATGAAAAGAGGAATAATGATTGTAAATAAATGATACTTACAGTAAAATATAATCTTTGTTCGTATAAACAAGGTCCCTTTTTCACTTGTACTTAACCTAAAAATTTAGAAACTTAATCAAAATTACTAGTAAATCACATATTTTTTTGACTTTTCACATTTCACATTTCACATTTGCTAAAATTTTTTTTTTTTTTTTTTTTTTGAATTCAGCGCATAATGTACAAGGGCAAATGGAGTATAAAAAATTTATTAGGTGACGGGTTTTTTGGGAGAAACGTTTTTTTTTGTCATATAAAAGGTGCTAATATATATTGTTCAGATGTACAGATTCGAGAAATATCTTAAAAATCATATGAATGTATTTTAATCAAGTTCAAGGTTAAATTTTAGACGTAGCATGCTAAAACGCTACCATGATTTAGACTTTCATTTTACCCTTGACAGTCTTCATCATAATTGAAGCTTAAGAAAATAACTATCCAAACTGCGACAGGTACAAAGAATGCTTTTATTGCAGATCTGAAATAGCAAGACTTTTTTTTGCATAAAAGATCAGCATTAAAAACATTCATGTAATTATATTATAGTCACTGCTGAATTTTGTCTCCCACCATTCGCTTTCTCTCTCGGAGATCATCCGAAAAAGTTTTTATTTACTCCCCACACTGTTGGTTTTATCACACAGAGGCCACGACTATCACCAAAACTCGTAGTAAATCCCTAAATCCGTATTATTTACTGATCTCTGTTTTTTGTTTGTCTTTGTCTTTTTCAGTTGTGTATACTTTGAAATTGAGAGCTCCAAGACATTCTAAATTCTAATTTTTATGCACACAGTTGTGTCATTAAACATTAAATCGAAGAGTTTAATGCAACAGATTTGCCTTTTGAATCTCTGCATCTTATTATTTGAAATTAACACTGATTACATCAAATAGTGAATCTTCATAAAAGAAAACACTCAAGGTACTTCATCCCAAAATTTGCCATCCAAAAACAACATTTATAATCTTCGCATATTTAGTACTTAGTAAAATGCAAGTCGATTATCCATCATAAATTAAATAAAACTTTGGCCATTGACAATGAATACATACCAGTTTATTGCGGGCTCCTGACCCCAAAAATCAGTCAGAAATCAGAAATACCCGAGATATTTCATGTACAATGAATGTGTACTGATTATTTTGGAATTTATTCTTGTCAAGTGCTCTCGTTAATTATTGTGATTGTCGGTAGTCCAACCACAAGAGTGAAATGATGAGAGAGTCATCCAATATCCAACCCAATCCAGAATGCTGATGATAATGACAATGATGGTGATAGCTTGATACTCAACATGTCTGTCGGGATAACCTTTCTAGACTTTTTTTAATTTAGGATGGATAGACTGTTTAATCTTTCACAGAGAACATTAATTAACTTGTATCTCCCTGTGTGTAAAACAAGAGGACAGCCTGGTGTATGGTGAATAAGGGAAGAGGCGAACTGGATAAATGATTGGGTAATGTAATTGACGAGGGAGGACGAGAGACGATAGACGATGTCGATTGACGATGACTATTTATATTATACATGTACACATTCACGCATCCATGAATTCATCTATACACTAACTAATATCTACAATGCACATATTATATTTTCATTTCCATGTTCATGTAAAGATAGTATACAAAACAAAAGCCACTATGGAAGAAGGAACGAGTCCTCATTCACGCATTTATGCGTTCATTCATTTATTGACTTGTACATTGTACATACATATCTTTTTGTGCGTATATTATACGCACAAAAATACGCATTTGTATATTAGTACATGAGCACGCGCTGGCAAGATTGTATTTGTATTTATGCATGTGTAATATATGTATCTATTATCTATATACAGTGTACAGTGTACAGACAACAGAGAAGGCAAGGGGCTATTCAAATCATATGATCCAGAGGACAGAGGTACTTGCCTTTGTTATCCCTGTATAAAGTATAAACGGAGGAAGGATAATGCACAATCTATGTACAATGGAATATGTAACACACATACAAAATACAAATGTACAAGTGTGTGTTGTGTGTTGCCGTTTGCTGTGTATTATTTATGTCCATGCGGTTCTCTCTGTGTTCATTCCATTTCCATTTATTGTCGTCGTCATTTTTCACCCACCCTGCCTCTTCTATCTTCTCTCTTCTCCCTCTCATCATTCGTTCAGTTACTCCCTAGCTCAATGTAACATCAAAACACACAACACACAACATACAAGACACAAGTGAGCCCTAGAATCTAGAATCTAGAATGAGAGAAGCAGAAGCAAAGGCCAGAGCCAGAGTCAGGGGAGACACAGAGAAAGGAAAGAAGACGGATACTTATCAACAAATCAGGGTTCAATGGGAAATAGGATGAACAAAATGTATTGAATTACCAATAATTTCACCATGTGCATCTTTTCTATTTTCTCTGTCTCTTTTCTCCATGTCTACATCTCTACTTAATACTTAGTGTGTGTTCTTCCATTACTTTTCCGGCCATCTAAATCATCTTCATCTCGTTTCACTTACCCACAAAAATATCACTGTTACATTCATTACTTATTTTGGGAATTGCCCAGAATTCAGAATACAAAACCCGTAAATTTACATACATGTACAAATAAATAGTAAAATTATTATTATTATACAAATCAGATGTATTTGTTTTCCCTCGATCCTCAACGATTCATCTAAACTCAATGACAATAAAAATGACAACGAGGATGACAATGACAATAACAATCACAAGTCAAAGCTCCAATTTCCAAAAAGGCCAAAAATATATACAATGTACAATCAACTGCCAATCACAAATCGAAATCAATTCTATGCTTTCAAATCTTTTGTACAAAACAAAAAAAAAGGAACGGACATTTGTTGTCCAAATAACTTTTTAGCCGTAACCAATGTTTTATTATTTATTATGTATCACTATGCATGTAAATGCTGTCAGTACAAAATACAAGATGCTATATATAATTTCTCGGTATTCATCATCTAGAATCTAGAGTTCATATTATGTAAACAAAACAGAGAATGGGAATAAAAAAAGAAAGTGTGAAAAAAAATACAATTTGAGAATTTGAGCGTGGCTAAAAAGTAAATAGGAAATGGACAGAGAGGAGAAAAATGGGAAAAGAAGCAAGCCAACAGCCAACTAGTGTTTACGGAGTATGAACTATGTAGTAAACAAAGCAAGGACGAGAAGGAAAAGGAGAATGAGGAGGATATAGAGGAAAAGAAGGAGAATGAGGGTGCGTGTGTCAGGGAGAGGGTAGTAAATTCTAGATCCTAGATCCTAGATTCTAGATTTCTTTCTTTTTTTTCTCCTACTACACATCACATATTGACTCTAAACATTGATGAAACACACATATAGACAGGAGGAGAGAGAAAGATTTCACCATTCATCATTCAATTTTAGGGACCCGTTCTCTCTCTTTCTTTCTCTATTTTATTCCATTCTTCATTCTCTCTCTATCGTTCACTGTTCACCGTTCTTATTCCGATCCAATCCATTGTAAATTCTAGTACTACTAGTACAAAGTACAAGTGTGCATAATACATACATTTCAGTACATGTGTTCTGTTATCTCTCACGATCAACCTCACATTCATCCTCGATCCTCGTCTTCTCGTCTTCACCATTTGCCATTCACCATTCACCATGTGGGGAATGAAAAAGGGAGGGAATATGGACACACTCACGACCAACGTCCATTCAAATTGAACTGAACCAACCTCACCAAACCAAACCAAACTGAATTCAACAAACCCTGAAAATACAAAATACAAAAAAGAGAGAAGACACCAAGAGAAAGATGTAGTACTTTTACACTCCTCGTAATTTACCCCTCGTTTCCTTTCTTCCCATTCTCTCTCCTCTCTCTCCTCTCTCTATTTACTATTTACACAATATAATAGGAAGAAGACACATGGAAACTTTGGGCTTGGATTTGGATTCGGATACACAGTTTGATTTAGACAGTTGTCGGTTGTTGGACCTTGGCTTGGACTTTCTCTTTTTCTTTCTTATATCATTTTCTACACACTTGTTTTCCCTCCATCCCTCCTTCCCATCTATATCTGTATTCCATATTCCATATGTACATTGATTTATCCATTCGTCCATTCGTCCATCCGTTCATCTACTGTGTGTTGTATGTAGATATTTACAATTTACCCTTGATACTTGATACTAGAATCTAGAATCTAGACAGTAGAGTTGTATTCAATCTTCCATCTTCTATGTGTATGATTTCACATATGGGAAATACACATGGAAAGAAGGAAAATAAATAAATACAATGTACAATACAATGTACAATCCACTGTACAGTACAAATCATGATGTCTACATGCGTGTTTTCAACTGGTTTACATCATTCCCCACACAATCTGACCCACAACAGAGAGATAGATGAAAGATGAATGATGATCATAATGGTGATGCTCTGAGCTCAAAGTGAGTGAGGAAACTACGTAGAACGTGGAACGTGGAAACTAGAAACTATAAACAAGTCGTGTGTATCGTGAGTCGTGAGGGGAAAGAGAAAAGAGATATAAGAATTGTACAATATAAAGTGTAATATGGTCAACTTTGATAGTAATATTCCATTTATGGGTAAGTTGAGCATTGAGTATGTATTATATTATTATATGGAGTATGGAGAGTTATGACTTTCCTTCCTTCTAGAATACTCTCACTCTGACACTCTCTCGAACACAGGAAAGAAGGATGGCGATGACGATGAGGCTTTGGATTTGCATTATACATTTGGTATTTGGATGACACACGATCAGGAACATGGAACATCACATCGTCCATCGTCATCGTCCTGCGGCATCAAGGAAGCAACCCTAACCCTAATAATAATTCCCCATGACATTACAATGTAAAACGTACATTTTACAATGTGTAGAGTGTAGAGTGTATGGCCTATTGTATGTGAAACGATAGAGAAAGGAAGATGAACGATTCACCGAGTCACCCTCTTATACCAAGGAAACAGAGGATAAAGAGAAAAGAGACAGAACCAGGAGCAACCCTTCTTCTTCATCTTTTTCATCTTTTTCTCCCTGTACAATGGTAATGTCGACTGCTTGTTTTATTATTATCATGTACATAAATTTACATATGTACAACAATGGAAAGCAAGTTATGTAAATCTATATATGTATGTATGGAGCAAAGTCTCATAATTCGTAACTCTCCTTACTTTTCATTTTCCATGTCAATGTGTATTGTGTATGTATAAATAATTTATTCAAGCATTTGCATTCTACTTTGTGAATTCTCGAGTCTCAAGTCTGTACGTTGTGCATTGTGTATATTGATACTCCAGGGGCTGTCAAAAATCAAACTCCCAGCAGATTTTTTCCGCTTTTGTACTTTCCCTGTACAGATATACCAACCAACTTACCAATTTACCAACAATCAACAATCAACTACCAACTACCAACCAATTCTCAATTCTTGCTTCGTACGAACATGCCCTTTTTTTACACAACTCATTTGGTTTTATTTATTGTCATTGATTTTTCAATTTTTTGTATCATTTACATAGTACATTTTTAATGGATCCAATTCTTAATGGAAATGAAATGAAGGAAGAAGTAAACATGATTTACAACGGGGTAAATTTTAAACGTAAAAAGAAGGATTATTTATTATTTGTATTACAGTTTGTAATTTGTAATTTGTGATACCAGAGATCAGAGGTGCCAGATTACAAATTGTGTATTAATTAGGTGATAATCTCTTCATCAGTTATTATTTATTTTTACGTTTGCTGCAATCTGCAATGTACACGTGAGAGATTATAAAGACATAATGGCTCGTGGAAATGTTTTTTTGTGAATAAATCATTTTCTCTCACTTTCTGTTCCATTCACAAAACTTGCAATATGCAACGCACTGGACACTGGTGATTGACTGTTAAGGAAATTATTTTCTAAAGAAACTACCAAAACTAAAACTAAAAAGGTAAAGCTCGAAGCTAAAATTCATAATCAGATTATGATTTAAAAAAAAAACAGTTTCCGATCTCTATTGATTTTGATGACAAACAAATCTAGATCAAGTTCAAACTTCATTTTTGAATTATGGATTGCTTTACGATTTACAATTTTGATTTCGATTAGGATTAGGATTACAATTAGGGTTAGTGGCCATTGAATTAAATGGTATTCGCTACTTTCTCCGCCGTTTTCTCTTCTTTTTTCTGTTACAAAAGAAAAGAAAAAGGCAGGCGTTTAATTTTCATATGTAGAGCTGAGATAAAAATGAATCCAGCTTGTTCAACCCCAAAGTCAAAACTCCAAACTCAATTTCCTTTAGACTGGAAAGGTCAAAAGTTTTTCTCCAAAGCTAACCTGTACATTGTACACAGTATACAGGCGTCACGTCCTTTTCTTTTACGCCCTCCATCTTCTTCATCTCCACATCCCGTAAGCTTCTAGACTTGCTCTACGGATAGAAGCAATACGTTTGAAATCATGCATAATTTATCGATGCACTCCGCTTTCCGTTTTCCATTCTTCCTTTTCTATATATTTACAGATGACACTTGACTCTTGAATCTTGACTCTTGGTATTTGCCTTTGGCCTTTAGCTTGAGCAAACTAAATACACTATATATTTTATGATGAGAACTCGCCTTTCTCCATCCAGGTATACACATAACACAGACATAAACATGCACGTGAAATGCACATGATGGGTGATTGATATACTTACAACCTCCAATAGGCTCTGGTTGAAAACTTGAAACTTGAAACGTGAAACTAGAGCGATACTAAAGGCTAAAGGCAAAGACAAAAGGTGAAAAGTTCAATCGCTAAAAAATAAAAACCAACACCAACACCAATACGAATAGGGAAATTCATGTCTGAACCCTCAATTTTTTACTTGGAAATATCTAGCAAAAACAGGATGAGGCAAGGCCAAGGAATATGCAGAAAAATGTTTTGCCTGGAAAAGTCTGCCTTGAAATCTTAAGTCTGCTCGCCTACTTTTCTTGTACCTACAGATATACTTGCGTAGGCGAGAGACAAAAGAGTATTAAGTATTACCATGGAGTATATTATGAAGGTTGGAGGTTGGAGGTAGGAGAAAATCATGACATGTGATGTCTCATGTCTAATACATCACAATGGAGAAAGTTTGTCTTCCTCCTCCACTTGTACCTTCTTTCTATGTAGAATATAGTATGGACAATATGCTTGTTCTTGTGTATATTGTTCATAGGAAATTAACTACACCTACAACCAGAATTTCAACTACAAAACTTGCCATTGAATTATTAAGTGACACTCTGCCACGGCAGAAAATGTAGAAGAGAAAAGGGAGAAATTTCATTAAGTTCATAAAGGTCTAAAGTCTAACGTCTACAGCATATAATACACTATTATACATGCTACCTTTTACTATGACTACAACTTTTTGTTCTTCCATTCATCTACTTCAAGTCATTAGTGAATATTTAAATTCGTATTCTAATTAAACGAATCCAACCTCATTGTACAAGTAAAAGTACAAGTATGTTCTACAGTGAAAAGTGTTCATGCATCTTTATCGAGTCTACACCTCACATTTTACATTTTTAGAGTCTAGAGTCTAGAGGAACGAGATATCAAATACTCTAATAAAATTCCACCCACAGTTTATTCCTTTAAGTAGCAATGAAAACTATGCACACGAGATATGGTGTATGATTTTGGTGATGAAAAGAGTACACTTGAACCATGTGTCTTGTCACATTGTCTGTACATTTTACATTTTACAAGTGATTTATGTTACATGAAACGTGTCTGAAAGGTAGCTTGATAACATTCAAATTCTACCGATAGGTAGCGCACTGGAGGAATTCAAACTTTCTTTGTCTACTTTCTCCTAGAGCCTCGAGCCTCGAGAAATTTGTTTAAGTGGGATTATGCAAGTGAAATTAAATATCAATATCCTAATCCAACTCCAAATTGAGTATCGATAATGCATAATACAAAACAGAATCATGAATTGAAATTTGACATTGTTTCGTGATCAATTCCAAGTGTAAGTCAAGCCAAGCATTCGGCGTAGAAAAATATACAAAATAGAAAAATACCGTGCGGTTGCTATCCAAGTTGCATGTTGCATGTTATTGTTTTCTTCATGTATGAAATTTTTCTATGTGTTATATATTATCCAATAAAGGTATCCATTTCCAGTTTCCAGTGAAAGGAATGAAACATCATTATCATTATTATCACCAGTTCCGCATTCGGTTCACTTCGGTTCAATTCTTAGTTGTCCACTTTTATTATTCTATTCTTTTACTTAGTATCTACATATGGATGAATTACGTAGGCGGTGGACTGTAGAGTCAACTTGAGTTGAATGATTTGGTAGTTTGTAGACATGAACTATGAGCCGTTTACCCAGTGCATACCGCATACAGTATGCAGTATACAAAATAGATTCAATAACGTTACCTGTACTCTCCTTTCTGGTATGGTTCATGTATGTCGTAGATAGAGAGTAGAAAGACAAAGACAAAGCTTGCGTGTGGTTGGCTGGTTGGTTTACTTTACTTTATCTTTTCTATTATCCATGTATCTTTATATTGTAGATAGATACTACACACTACAAGTTGCTGTTGTGGAAGAAGGAACAAGGAACAAGAAAAAGTTTTCTCCTTGCTTACAATATACGGTATATTTGTAGTATATATTATATAGCCTCACGTCCTCATCCTAGAACCTCACCATCGCATCGTGTAGATAGAAGATAGAAGATAGTAAATGGAAGATGGAAGATATCATGCAAAATTCACAAGAGTTCTTGTTCTTTATGAGGATAAATGTTTTGCCGTCAGTCTGCTCGTCCCTTTACTGTCTTCTCCTTTCCCTTCTTTTTCTTCTTCTTTTTCAGGTTTCTGGTGCTCAATGCTCAGCTTATATTTTATGTAAGGGACGACCGGTGAAAAAAAACTTGAGTTTGGAGTTTCGGTGAGCTTGCTGATTCATCTCCGTCCAAAGTCTAAGGTCTAAAGTCTACAGTCTACATGTAAAGTTGAGACTCGAGTCTCCAGTCTCAAGTCTTGAGAGTTTCAAGTTTCACTTTCACGTCATGGAAACACACATGGAACAACAACACGCACAAATTTCCTTGATCCAACTCTGACAAATCTAAAAATAGTCAAAGAAGCAAAAGCCAAAGCCAAAGCAATTCCAATACAAGTACAAATATCAATATAATATCCTTGTGGAATTTGGTATTAAAGAAAAGAACCACAAGACAGTTTAGAGTTACCATTACACGGTTCAATGTTCAATGGTTCAGTGGTTCAAGTTACAAGAAAAAAGATACAAGGTATAATGTAGTTAAAATGGGTCAATTTCTTAAATTGAGACAAAAGAGAGAGGATTCAAATGCTTTTACAGATATTTCCTGTATTTTCGTTACACCCCATTTAATGTTTCTAATTTCTAATCGTATTTAGTATCTATCCAGAGTCTAGAGTGAAAAAAATGTAAAACCAAACCCCGGAAACTGAAAGATGCTTTGTGCTTTGATTTTACATTTTTAAGTTTTAAAGTACTCGTTCCTTATTTTAATTACTAGTGTTTGATTTTTATAAATTTAGCAAGGCTAGTATTTACTAAATGTACGTTTTTCTACATTTATAAATACTTCTACATTACAAAAATTTCAAAGTTTACCAACATTACTGTTAGCATAATATTTTAATGGCATCTAAGAGTATCTTCACCTGTTTTGTTACTTGTTATTTGCTATTCGCCATATGTTATACATTATAATATATTATATATTATACATGTGCTAAAGAAAGGAGAAACAGAAGAATTTGGCAATAAAATTTGAACCACTTACACGATTAGAAGGGCCTCTGACTAAAATAAAGGGCACCGGAGAAATAGATGGTGGAAAAGCAGAGGCAGAGAAAGAGAGAAAGTTGATTACATTGCTCCTTCACTGTTCACTGTTCACTCTTGTATATCCATTAGATAGATCCACCAGAGAAAGACAAGAAGAAGAAGAAGAATCACATGGCAAACTAAAG
This sequence comes from Sminthurinus signatus, assembly GCA_019776565.1. Lineage (NCBI taxonomy): Eukaryota > Metazoa > Arthropoda > Collembola > Symphypleona > Katiannidae > Sminthurinus > Sminthurinus signatus. The sequence goes on from JABASP010000467.1 coordinate 12,116, forward strand.
CACACAATGTAACATTTCAAGTTTCTACCTTCTTCTTTTTCTTTTCTCCATCCTCCAGTCTCCAGTCTCCAGTCTCCAAGCTAGCTGAATGATGCACTGTAGATTGCAGATTGTAGGTAAGCTCAAATGAGGGAGTTTATTACATCGGTGAGAATTCCGATAGATACCTCCAACTCCCAACCTGACAACCAAGCAACCAGCCCACTAGGTAAAAGCTCAAGGCTGAACGAATGAACTAGGCAGTGAACCCTAACCAAAACGTTCATACTTACATACCTGCGGATGCATAGATTGTACATTGTCCATTGCCACTTACTTTCTTATACTTGCCTGTAGATTATAGGTTGTAGACTATAGACTATAGAAACACGCATCCGAAGAACCAGCATCCACCTCCATTCACCATTCACCCACACTTTCAAACCATTTATTTTCCCATGGAGAAAAGTCAAGGTATTTACAAAGTAGGATATTCCAAGTTTCTCTACAGGCCATAGTATAGAGTCTAGATTCTAGAGTCTAGAGTCTGCAGATATAGTTTCTACTTTACTGCGCGGATCGAAAGAGAAAGAAAGAATGCCAGAGCCACAGAGAAAAAAGTTAATGAAATTACTTGATTGTTGTACCTGTTTTCTGTATTTCTAGTGGAAATGCTATATATTTTTCACAGCACCGTTTCTCTAATTGAGCATTGAGCATTGAACATTGAGTACTGATTGTGAGTGTGTTGATACTTTTAATCTAGATAAAATCAAAGTAAAGCCATTAATATCATTACTAACTACGGATAATTATCCTAGCTTTATCAAAGTGTCTGTTGATGTTGATTTTGATGTATCTAGAATTCTTTCTAGAAAAAAACAACAATATTTTATATGATAAAAGAAAAGCTCTTAATTGCCATTAAAATTAAAAAAATACAGGAGTTTATATTTTACAAAGTGTAGATTCAAGAACAAAAAGGTGGAAAAAATATCTGTACCTGTAAAAAGTAAAAATACATGTAAAAGAATAAGGTTCCGTCGCATGTATTCATAAATACAAAATTTGCGGGTCAAAGTTTAGCTCAAGTACTTTTTTCGTCATTTTTCATGCCGATTTTCAAATGCCGAATGCCGAACCAAGGAAAATGTTAACTTGATATAATGTAGCAAGTACAAAATACATACAGTACGGCTCCTCTTTGTCCACACCACAGCATGAAACACCAAAGGAGAAGTACGAGACAAGATGAGATGAGATGAAGAGAACAGGAAGGAACCCAAAGTCGAGAGTCAAGCTTGGAGACTCAAGACGAGTAGACCAAGACGGAGGGAGAGTGGACAAAGAACGGAGATCGGAGAACGGAGAAGGAAGAACCAAAGAAGTAAGGAGAGAGATGGATAGACCAAGAGAGGAAAAGTAGAAAAAGACAGACGGGGAAAATGAGAAAGGAGAAACGTACACTGCATCTATCTATCTATCTATAGTATCTCGTATCGACAAACCGAATCTTCTTTTTCGCCGGCAGTTACACAAACACATACATCTATATAAGAGGAGAAAACGTAATGTAAATGTATGTGTGAGTGAGTGTGAGATAATAGATGGATATCAAGCACATTTATATATATTTCTTCTTTCTCACTTTTCTTCTCTCTCTTCCTTCATTTCCCCAAACTATACACTACAAACTGCAGACTATTTCTAAGTTTCACACTGTTCCCTGGAAGCCAAAAGAAGAAGAAAAGTAGACTAAAAAGTAAATAATATAAAGATATCAGTCAGATCGTTGTACATTGTAGATACATTGTACGTTGTACACATCTATTTTCTCTTTCCTCCTCTTCTTTTTTTGACTGAATCTGTGTCTGTATTCTGTACTATTGTATATAATTGAGCTTTGTATATCTAAATATCTACAAAAAAAAGAGATACAGATAGAGTCAAAGTATAATGTAAAATGTTTGCTTCCTCCACAAACATGTGTGTACTGTGTAGATTCTAGATATGCATTTGTAAATGATTACATTACATTACATTACACATATAGACACAGCATATACCATATAAACAGCTACATATGCACAATGCACATGCTGACTACTTGAAAAGTGAACAGTGAATGGTGAATGGTGAATGTTGAGACGTTGAGGAGCTGAGAACTGAGAACTGAGAGATAGCGAGGAAAAGAGAAGAGTTGAGGCTGACAGTTGAACACAGACAAACGACATTCGATGGGAAGAAGAAAAAGAGAAAGAGAACCAAAGAGCTGGAGAATACAGAGTAAGAAGTGGAAGAAGAAGCAGAAGAGTGAACGAGAGCTTGTGAGTGAGTGAGTGAGTGAGTGAGAGTCGAGAGTAGTAGAAAAAGAGGAATCGATAGAACCTGGAAATTCCCTGAGGATAGAGAGGATGGCTCTATCTGAGCAGGCTAGTATTGGTCCGTGAATCGGGTGACGCAAGATTCCTATTGGATTCCTAAAGGAAAGTATATACAACATACAATATACAAGTTGAGGCAGAGGTAGAGGTAGAAGTAGAGAAAGTTATAGTGAGAGAAAGAGTGAGTGAGTGAAGAGAATCCATCCACTTGTACAATGTACACTGTACACTATCCGCCCGGAAAGTGGCTACCTTTTTTTCTACCTACAACTTACAACCTACAACCTACCCATCTATCTATCTACCTATCTATATCTATTTCTATATCTATATCTATATGCATCTACAACAAACATAGTTTTCTCGCTACCTCTATTTATTTATATCCATTATCCATTATCCATATATTTACCCACATTTATACAGAATACAGACACACATGACACATGGCGTATAAAGTATAAAAACTACACACTGTACATTGTACATTGTACATTCACACTATTAAATACTATCCGTCCACTCACATCCACATCTACATCCATATTCCATATTCTATATCCATCCAGAGAGAATGAGAGTTTGGGGTTTTATCATCAATACACATCCACAATATATCCAAATAAATACACATCTATGAGTGTAGATGTACAATGTACAATGTACAATGAAAGAAATAGAAGTAGAATAGAATAGAACAGTCTAACCCACATAATAACCGTATGCCGTATACGGTTTGTATCATGTACCTACCTCTTCTCATTCACTATCATCCTCTTCTGCTTCTACTTCCACTTCTTTTCCCTTCTCAAAACCATGTAATCGCTCATCGCTCTCGGCTCTCGGTTCTCAGTTCTCCGTTCTCAGCTAGCATCATTCTTACACATTATACACTCCAAATTTACTACAGTGCAAAATTTCTTTGTATACACTATACACACAATATAAAAGATACATGTATATGTAAGTCTCTGCTTTTAGTTTACTCACACGTGCTGTGCGATCATTCTCTCTTTGCTCTATCTCAATCCACAGCTATGCTCACATTTTCCTTCTCATTCTCATTCCGATTCCAAGAGTCAGGAGTAAAATAGGGGAGAAAGAAAGAGAGGGAAAGCATCTTTTCTACATAGTACATACATTTAGTATAGCAGTAGAACTTTACTGTGTATAAAACAAAGTTACTTGTATCTTCTACAATGTGTTGTATTATAATATACTTATTTATTATATTGTATATTGTACATTGAACTTTCCTAGGCTACAAGTATCAAGTATACACAAGTATATAGTATGTGCATAATAAAAAGAAAAGCATGGATTCATATATACGTATATTTAGCTTTTCTACACAGGATGGGAAAACGCGGGGAATATGATGTATTCCAGAAGGGATTGAGGATTGACTTTATTTATATGTACAATGCACAGTGTAGGAAATCATGTATACTGTGGAAGAGAAAAGAGAAAGAGAGAGTTTGATCTGGAGGCTCGAGCAAGACAAATAATATAATAGTAGAGTGCAGTAGTTGGTAGTTGTTCATTGTACGTTGTAGGTTGTACGTTGTACATATCATACGTAGGTGTAGATTGTAGAGTGTAGATTTATTTATGTATATGTTTCATTGTAAGTTTCACCTAGAATATAATATAGTTGCATTGTACACTACACTTTTTTATTTGTATATCTTATTTGGGTTATTTGTGTGGGTACATGGTATTTTTGTACAGTAGACTGTTGAGTGGTGGTTGTACATTGTACATTGTACATGTGTAGTATTTTAGCTACAGTTATTGCGTGTGTGGTGTTGGACAAAATACAAGTAGAAAAGAGAGAGAGAGAAAGAGGGAGAAAGAAAAGGGCAATGTTTGTAATGTAGATCAGAGATAGAGCTCGTAACCATTCCCATTACAGTGGATTGGAGTGGAGTAGAGAAGAATAGAGCAACCAAAGAGCCAACCAACCAACCACTGTATACTCGATACTCGATACTCTATACTTTATGCAACAAGAATAAAAGAGAAGAGAGAAGAGTACATAATGCATAATACATGCATTATATATGGATTCATATTGTTCTAGATTCTGGATTCTAGATTCTAGAAATGTAATACATACAAACTGTATATTATGTACAAGTTACAATTTGCACTGGAATTTATATAAACGATAGACACAGAATACACAAGTACACAGTAGTTTATATCCAATACCCACAATTCAATATCCAGATACAAGATACAATCCTCAAATGCACATTGATACATTGATACATGCATGTGTTTATAAACAGTGGATAGTGGATGGTGCATACATGTGTAATCTAACGTGAATGTGTACAGTGTACAATGTACAATGTGCATGAGTGTGAGACATAATAATGTATAATAGTGTGATAGCTCGCAAACAGTTCCGATTCCGGGTGTTTTTTATACAAGCTTTCTACTTTATATCAATCTATATCTACAATGCACACATCCAGCTTACATGCAACGTACAAAAACTACACTATAGCATCCTATATCCATATCTTTATCAGTGGAGAAACTACTCTGAATCCAACTCTGTCCCGGTATATCCATCCATCATTTGGTTTGGTTTGATACGGACTCTTGTATGTTGTATGTTGTGTGTGAAGCTTTTCTTCGCTTCTACCCTCTACTCCATACTACATACAGTATAAAAGTATACATATAAAAGTAACTATATACAGTACACACAGGATACACGGGATAACTTTTCTCTCTTTCTCTCCGTTACTCAATTTCTCTCTATCGCTTACTCACTCACTCACTCGCCCGCTCTCCTTCACTCACTCACTCTTGTGACTGCTTGCCTCGAGTCGAGACCATTCCAACTACTGCTCCCACAGCCGACAACCGACAGCCGACTCGTAACGAGTAACGAGGCCGTGTATAGTAAATGTAAAGTATACAGTATACACACAATATAAAATATACAGCACAGTGGCAGAGCCAGAGAGAGACAGAGAGAGAGAAAAGAGAGAAAGGAATAAAAGGAAGAGGAAAATGAATGCTTATGTCTATCTTTACCAGTATCCACTTAATATTACTTTGCTCCTACTTTTTTTTTCTCTTTCACTCGCTTTATCCCTATCTTTCTTTCTTTCTCTGTGTCTATCTATCTATCTATTTCTCTTGTCGTTGTTTGCAAGAATGCTTACTCTAGTTTCAACTCTTGTACTCTTGTATACATGAGAAAGAGTGTACACTGTACATTGTACATGCATAATAAATTATAGATTATACATGTAAAGGAGAATATAGATTATAGATACATGTCATTATTATTGTTGAAAAACACAGCACACACATGTTTACGTATACAAAATTACATTCAACATTTCGTGTACAATGTACAACCAAAATACTGCATACTGCATAGTACAAACTGATACATCATGCATCATTATATCACGCTTATAGCTTACAGCTTATAGTTAAAACATGTACATTGTACCTTATGCTCCTTTCTGCTTCCACTGAAAGTTTCTTTCCTTCCAGTTCTGGGTCTGAGTGAATAGTTTGGTGTTGGGGAGAAAGAGAGAAATACACACACACTTTGTATACATTTATTTACTATGTATGTGTATGTATGTATATCAAATAAAATAATTATGTGATCTTTGATATCATCATACATCATACATGATACATGTACTTATTTACCTTGAATCCCCGCATACAATGATATGATATAATATGACATATGACACAATTATTTGTATACATCCATGATCCATGTATAGTGTATATATTCTACAGAGAAATATAATAATAGCCTATAACTTCCTTTTCCCATCATAATAAAAGCGGAGGAAACTCCTCTCGACTCTCAATTCTCAAGTCCCAACTTTATTCAGCATGTAAATACTTGGTACTTGATGTACTAGGAACTAACAATAAGAGTGTATTCAATTGTATTTTATTCACAAAGTATATGGCATATGGAATTATATTATTATTATTTTGGGAATTCTACAGTATTAGCAGTATGTAGAATGAGACTCCTGGTTTTTGATTCTTGATTGAATAAAGTAGAAGCCATATGTAGCAAAATTTCAAATTCTATACATTTTACTCCCCCACAAAATACTTTTCTCACCCCTGAGAAAATAAAGTGTGTGGAACATTTGACCTCCAAAGGTCAAAGGTCAATGGTCAAAATTCAAGGGTCAAAATAATTGAACTAAATTAGCCAATCAACTCCAAATACTTAATCCAGGCTTTCAGAAAAAATAATTTTGAAAAAATATGAAGAGGTCAATTTCTTTGACCCCTTCCTCTTTGAATAAATAAACAGTTTAAAGGAAATGAAATTATACTGTGATACTTAAAAAGACATTTTTAGGGTTGACACTCAGATTTTTATGCTTAGGGAACGCAATAATATTTAAATAGGTACATTACACATTGTGTCATATTATGACGCCTCTTGCTTTTGTAGTTTGTATTTAATAGATGAATGCAAATGTGAGGGAAGAATAAAGAATTTCTTCGTTTATAGTTTATAGTGACTTCATTCCGCTACTGATGTAAATATGACTCCGAGTTGAATTGAGTTAAGTCGAATTCAGTGTGAAAGGGTTCACTATCCTGATTCAAGATTCTTAGAAATTAGGAATCCACACACCCATTCGATGACATTACTCCGAATTCCGTATTTTGTATTAGTACAACAGGCAAATACTTAATACTTGCATAGTGATACAAATAGGAGTCTTTTCTATCCATATCTATGCATACGGAGACACATTATTTCTTTACTGTATTTCCCATCCACCGCCTACCGTCGACCTTACACAGTACATAGTACACAGTACGCAGTCAAGCATCAGGCATCGACTGGCTTTTCGAGGAAAAGAGAAAGCAGAGGCAGACGGAGGCAGATTAAAAGGAATGAAAACTTAGACGAGGCGGTTGTACTGATATAACAACTATCAATAATACTTTTTTCACTGATTTTCTCTTGCACTCTCCTCACTGTATAGCTGTATAGATTATAGATGTTTTCTTTTCTTTTGTCATGGTTTTTTAGATAGTTGTTTCTTTTCCGTCCCATTTATTTCCCCACTCTCTCATTCTCATTTTCTGTCGTCGTCGTCTGTCGTCTCTGCTCTGTCGTGAGTATAAAAAGATATGATATAATTTGATTTGGTTCTTTTTTATTTCCTGTGTACTCTTGTATTTTGTAATTTCTTTCCCACAAGAAGTAAAACAATAACTAGTAACTACGAATTACAACCTACGACCTACAGCCCTAGAAAAAAAGTTTTCTGGGTAAATTAACTCCACATAGAGGATTTGGTCAATTATTATAAAAAATGGATGGAAAAAAATTCAAATTAAAGTTTTTGGACGATAATAGGTAGGAAAATCTTTACAGTAAAGTAAAATCCCCAAACTACAATTATTACCTTTCTTTAAGACTAAAAAAGGATTAGTTAATTAATTGATAAATTAATAAATGATTCTTTTTCAGTCTTCATTGTAACAAGGATTAACGCATTACAAATAAAAAGTAAAGACGTCAAAAGTCAAAAGGTTTGAAAACTACTGAAATTTTTAAGTATCAAGTATGAAATGACAATAATAATGACAGGTTCTCTGCATACTTTTTATATTGTGAATTGTGAAGAAAACTATAAGACTATAAGAATATACTTTTTACGTTCATTGACATTGTATTTGTGTTTTGTGTACATGTGGTGAAAGGAAAGAAAACTTTTTGGAATTATTATGAAATTGCAAGGAAGAAAAAATAATGAGTATGAGAAAGAAACAAATACGAGAAAGAATAAAATACTGAAAAGGGAGAGAAAGAGAGAAAGTATACAGTGTAAAAAGTATAAAGTATTTCGAGGAAATAATGACATAGAGACCCAGAGCCAGACCCAGAACAATAACAAGGAGAAGAGGAAGTATCATGTGATGACACGAGGCTTTATGAAGAAATATGTAGAGCATGCACAATGTACAATTTACAGTGTACAGTTTTCCATGTATATTAACATTATTCATTGTTCACCTCTTTTACATACTACATGCATTATTTACCAGTACAGCTCACAGTTTACATTTTGCAGTTTATCATTTACCATTTACCCTGTTACACAAGATGTATTATAGTATTATATTTTGTCTCGTGTATCTCGTATAATAAAATGTAGTCAAGTCAAGTATATGCAATATGCATCACGCACATAGATATATCAATCTCCATAAATTTTCCATGAACAAAATACATCAGAGTGAACAGGAAAGGGAGTTGAAAGTCTATGAACGAGAAAGCCAGAGAAAGAGAGAGAGAGAGAAAGAGCAAACAAATTTACTTACTTACGTGACACTTTTGACCTATTTATATTGCTACAAGTGAAGACTGAGGACTGAGGACTGAGCAAAGTATAGTATGGAGCATGGAGCAGGTTGGATGACACCGAGACAAACGATGAGAGAAAGAACGGAGGATACTCAAAGCTCAAAGCTCTAACAAAGTAACAAAATAAAGAGAATTATTCTAGTTGGAAACAAATTGAGGACGTTTACATTTATACTCACAGTTTTATGTACAGAGTACTGGCATGTAGAATTTAGAATGCAGAATGTAGATCACTCAAGACTCAAGACACAAGACACAAGAGTAAGTAGCAACAGTGGAGTTATCAATTTAATACAACATTTTTCTAGGATTAAAACACAAAAGTAAGTTGCATTTCTTTTTGTTTCATTTACGACCACCTTTCAAATAAAAATATGAAATATAAAAAAAAGAAATCCAAATAATCCAATAAATTCAAACCAACACTGTAATTTTAAAGATAATAACTGTAAACTTTTATACAATTTTCACATATATTTATATATAAATAAAGTATAGCTTACTACTAACTATGTGTTGTACGCTGCACATTCGTGCACTCATGCATTCATCCATCATTTTATTACTTGAAGCTTTTTTTATACTTTATGTACATTGTACATGTTTGGTTCTGGGTTCTCAGTTCTCGGTTCTCGGTATGGCTTCCCTGGAGCTAAACTAGGAGACTTTTGGTGTTTCCGACTCAACTGTACTCAAACTCCAGCTCAAACTCCAGCTAAACTCAAAAACTCAAACCTTTTTCTTGAGAGGGAAAAGTAATACAGAATACAGAAGAGAAAGGGAAAATATAATGTATTTTCCTTATTTGAGTTTTGAGTCAGGAATATTGGAGTGAGTGACTGAGGAATTTTTTTAAGATTTTGTTATGGAGATTCATGCGGGTGGTTGGTTGTCTGGTTGGTTTATTCTTCGCTCGTCGGTTTCACTTATGCACTTGTACATTGTATAATATAAATACGTATATTATGTGCTGTAATATATGAAAGGGCATGCTACAATGCTACTATACTAACTATAAGATCCTACAACCTAGGTACTAGGTACATGGATCTTGTAGGTATTTTCTCCCTTCTTCCGTGACGAAGGAAAAACTTTGCCTCGGAGGAAAAAAGGGAGAAAAAAGCGACAGAGAGAAAGAGAAAAGAGGAAAGAGAGCTCAAACCGTAACATATGTATTTATGTACATGTATGGTTTTCATGTATAGACATTTTACTTTCGTTTTCAACTTCGTCATCGACGTCGCGTCGATGTCGTCGTCACCGTCATCCTTATGTGTGTTTGTGTGTGGAGGAAGGAGCGGGAGAAAACATGAACACTGAACACCGAATACCGAACACTGAACATTGAACATGTGTGTGCTCATATTATTTATGTACCTATCCAAAAAAGGTTTATTTATATTGTACTTTCTATACATAAATACTATAATATAAACAAGTACAACGTACAGGCTAAAGCTAAATGCAAAGTCAAAAACTGAATGGATCTTTTCCCCTGACTTTTTGTTATGTACATTGTATTAAAAACAGTATTATTAAGTGCACATATGGAAGAGATGGAAGATGGAAGATGGAAGGAGCATGAAAGCGTCTTGTACGTCGTGTATTTTTCTCCCTTTTCACTCACACCGCACATTGTACATTGTACACTGTACATAATAATAATACTATCTATCACGTTTAAAGAGGAGCAGCTAGCGAGAAAGCGCCGGCAGAACCAGAGACACAAAACACACGACTACAGATCAACTACTACATTTTTAGTGCGTATCGACATTGTGCACTGGTGAGAGGAAAACGGGAAAACAGGAAAACTGGAAAACACACCAACATCAACCAAAGCCAAAGCCAAAGGAAAAGACACACACAACTTTTGACTAGAGATCCGTGGAAATTCCCCTGAAATATCATGTATGACACATTTTATATGTACATTGAGCTACGCATTGTATTTGTGTTTGTGTGCTCCTCCACGTGTTTGTGTTTTCTGTTTTGTATTTTTACACGCACAAGAATACATGAAAGTGTCACTCTTTTGCATGTACATAAACATGTACAAGTATACTATGTAGATTATAGGTGAGCCAGTCGATAGATGCGTAGGAAATGCTGCTCACGTACATGTGTAAATAAATAAATATGTATTGGCATGAGGTTAAAGTGTAGCGTGTATAGAGTAGAGTTGCAAGTCATGTCGTACGTCGTACTACATCTAAAATCTAACACATAACATGACCATGTTCTATCTATCTTTCTATCTCCACGAATGAAGCTTTCCCAGTTGAAACCCCGACATTCCAACATTCGTCACAACTCTAAAAATCTACATTCTACTTATTCATACTTTCTTCTGTATTCTTCCATTTCATATGTATTTTGTATTTTCTCCGTCATTTTTTCTAATAACTAAACCAAAAGAAACCAAACCAAAACCAAAACCGATGCGCACTAGATAATTCATAGTAAATTCGAAGAAGAACATGAGAGGTAGAAGTAAAACGTAGGCAGATAAAAGATAAACGCCTACAGTCTACAGTCTACTGTCTACAGGTATAACAATGTTGATGACAAGGACGCGTACAAGGAAAATGACAATGCCAATGACAATGACAACGCCAAACATGTTGATGACGATCATAATAAATATGCATATGCAAATTGCATCATTTCAAATTTTACAAAACATGTATTTTTCTGTGTAAGATACTTTTTGAAGAAAAACAGAAGAATACACTCTGTTTTGTACTAAAAAGTATAGAGCCCACATTGTCAATTCTCAATTGTCATCTTATTATTCGTCTTTTGTAATTTATGACTTGTATCTTGTATCTAGTATAAAGCATATTAGAGAAGGATCCTTTCTCAACAAAAACATAATACACAATACTCTGTATAACAACAGACATGGAAGTCTTCCAAACTCTATTTTGTCATCCTTCTTACCCGTCTTGTGCCTAGATATATAATGTATAATGTACAATGTACATGGATGTAATAGGCAAACTTCCACTGTCATCATCATTATCCTTGTGACTCTACATTCTACATTCTACACTCTACAAACTACACACTGTATATTTTATATTGTACACATTATACATACTGTAGTTTCGATTTCCCAGAGTTTGGCAGAAAAGAAGAAGAAGGAGCAGAGGAGGAAAATGAGACAGACAGCGAGACAGCAAGACGGGAGGACGGGTGGATGGACGGATGGATGGTGAAAGAGGAGAGGAGGATAAGGATAGAGATAAGTTAAAGTTGGAACTAGAAGCTAGAACTAGAGTGCTCGGAAATGTCCAAAGAAGAAAAAGAGTCTCGAGTCTAGAATCTAGAATCTAGAGTCTAGGAAAAAAGAGATACACACATTGACATCAGGAAATGTCCCATCAGACTACAACTACAGCTACAATTCCAGCTCGACTTCTATCAGCACAGTGGCTTGTATATTGTATATGTGGGTATTGTGTATTGTGCATGGGACAATGTGGGAGATGGATGGAAATTGACATGATAATACTGGTTCTAAAACTATCTAGTATCTATAGTATTGGTAGTTGTATTTTTACTTGTAGTGGTAGTTGATGGTGGTGCTCTATCTTATACTTTGTGTGTACTATGTACTGTGTAATATGTATAGAAAGTAGAGAGTATAAGGTAGAAGAGGAGAGATAGGACGCCAACGCCAAGGAGAAAACTAAGGACTAAGGAGACAGAGAGAAATTCGTAAGAATAAGAGGGCATTTGTAAGAAGAACTACTGATATCCAACATCACGAATAAGAGTACGAATACGAGTACAAATACACATATATACGTAGCATGTAAGAATAGGAGAAGCTGTACAATGTACAATGTACATTGCACAATGCACAAGCTGCAATGTGAAGAAAATACAAGCCAATGTATTCTCCTTTGATGCGAGACAAAAGAGTAGAGTGTAGAGGAATAGGGAAGAAGAAAAAAGAGACTAGAATAAAATATAGAATACATAGAATACATACAAGAGAATAGGAGAATAGGAGAAAGTCAAGAGAGAATGTGGAATTTGTGAATTTTGGCGAATCGACCCACTCTATGGAAAAAACGTAGACTTATTTGCTTTTTTTCTCCTTTTTTTCTTGCTTCTTCCTTTCTTATATCTATCTATCTATTCTGTAGATTTGGGTCTGTCTCGGGTTCTAGATACGAGGAAAATTTTCTCCATCTGTGAGTCTGTGTGTGTGTGTAATATAAATGTTAAATGTATTATTATACATCCACATAATAGAGAAATAGAAGATCCAGAAGAAGAACCAGAAGAAAAAGAAGAAAAAGAACACCACGTTTTTTCCTCCACAGTCAACAACACGAGAGGCAATATACACGTACAACGTACAACCTACCAAACACAGAACACAGAACAACTTTCTCTTTCTGCCTCCCCTGCCTATCTCATACCTTTTACATTTTACCTTTTATTCCCTTCTCTATCTCCCAACTTGGACGTATTGAAAGTATTGAAAGGAGAAGTGGAAGTGGAAGCTCACATGTCCATGTCCATGTCCATGTTCAATATATGTAGATACTGGATACTCTCTGTACTCCATTTTCAATTCTCAATGCTCAATACTCAATACTCTGCTTGGCTCCAAACAGTGTGGATTCAGGTTTCTCCGTGTGAATAGCAACGTGCAGGACGTGACTCTCTTTACTCTTTACTTGACTTACTTCACCTTACCCTGACTTTCGCCAGACATAAATACAAGCATATTTCATCTCAGCCTCTTTCCAGCAGCAGAAAGTACATGAACATAGAACAGTGAATAGTGAACAGTTGCTGAACTCGATTTCCTTAATTTACCAAGTTTTACGCTATAAAATATACACTATACACTGAGTAAATTGCAGGTATAAAGTACACCTTCACGAAGAGCGTTGAAAAATGTACGGACATTTTGTAATATATGAAATAATTTCATGTACAATGGACAATGTATTGGTATTTGGTACATCTGTACATGTGTAATGTGTACCTATAGATGAAATATGAAATCCGAGAAAAAGTTTGGTGTACAATGTAAAATTTCCGGAGAAATTTGAAGCCAGTTACTGGTTACTGCTTACACGTGTGCTTACGTGTGTCTAGTGTCTAGTTCCTACATAATACAAATATGTAATACATACACATAATACATAATACACAATACACACTTGTGAAGAGTAATAAATATTTGGTAATACAAGTATTGAGCATTGAGTATTGAGTTTCAAGTTGTCTTGGAAATGATGTGACATTTGACATGTTTGGTATCTATCCGGGCACATACATAGAAGTGTTTCTATATAATTTATACAAAAGTAAGAATATAAGAATATACGAAAGCATCTACTTGGAAAATTCAGAGACAGAGACAGAGACCGAGATAGACATGAGACATTCTCCTTCACAGTATACATGAAAAAGTAAAAAGTACAGTGTGCTGCATGACTGTTCACAGTTCCAGTGGCAGAGCCAGTGGAAAGTGTAAATACATGTAGTTGTCTTGTGTGGTGTTGTGTTGGATTTTGTGTAAAAAGGGATGGTAACTGGCACAGGCGGAAATCGCCTACTTATCAATGGCACAAATTTTGTGTAGGCAGCTAGGCAGTCCGCGCTACATGTGCTTTCTCCTTTCTCATTCTGCATTTTTTCTTCTCACATACGATATTCTCCATCTCGATTCCTTCGCTTCTTTCCCGTTTCTCATTTTTTCTTTCTCTCTTTCTCCTTGTGCTTGTCATGTAATGTAATATAATATAATATATATCTATAAATGATTCAATCGTGCTTCTCTTTTACCATATGACCATATGCCATATGTAACATAGAAAATCTGACTCCATTTAAGATGCCAGTGTATGAATGTGGAATTTTGGAAATTCTCTCCGCTTCTCCTCATTTTCATACAAATGACACGACACGGAGTTTTCCTGCCATTTGCTCTTACATCTTACATTTTACATATTTTTTTCCCTTTTCTGTGATGCTTCTCTGCATTCGTTCTCAAGTTCTCAAGGATACATGGAAAATTCAGGAGTATTTTTTATGCATGCATGTAAAGGGTACACTGTCCTTGCAAGGCCTTGTTTGTATATGTTGAACCTGGATAAGAGAATAGAAACTCTAGAGTCTAGAATGTAGAATCTAGAGTGTGACCTCCGTCTATTAACTTTGTCTATGAAAGTCTCATATTTATTTACAACTTTCCACCGCTCTCTCTTTTCTCTCCCTCTTTCAGTTTTTCCTTTGACGTAAGTAGTAAGTACTACGTTCG
The DNA here is from genome assembly GCA_019776565.1 of Sminthurinus signatus. NCBI lineage: Eukaryota > Metazoa > Arthropoda > Collembola > Symphypleona > Katiannidae > Sminthurinus > Sminthurinus signatus. The sequence goes on from JABASP010000467.1 coordinate 27,171, forward strand.
TAAAAATGGGACAGGAGATAAACCAAACGGGGTTTCCAAAATCCGAAATCCAACATCCACCATATGCAAAAAATTACCGCGGAGATATTACATATTTACTACATACTACATTACATGATATACATGATATAGTAGTGTTCATTATCATTATCATCTTCATTTTCATTTTCAGAAAAGTACCAAGTATACAGAAGCATACTCATAATAAGAGCACGACAGGAAGGAAGGAAAAGAGAGAGAGAGAGAGAGAGAAAGAGAGAGAGCTGGAGAAAAAATTAGGAGATGTAGAAAACCAGCACAGTATAAAAGAGAAAGTAATCCATAAATAGTAAGAGAGAGAAAAAAGACATGGAAAATTCAATCCCTACTTCTCTTGCTGTACAATGTATACGACGATGTACACAGATATTGCACAGTGTGTAGGCAACTACATGAATACGAAGGAATATGAAGGCATAAAATATAAAAAAGGAGAATGTGAATGTTAAATTCAGAGTCAGAGTCAAAAACAGAAGGAGAAAGTAAAAGTAAAACTGGAAGCTGTGGAGCAAGATGAAAGTATATCTAAAATTGAGGAAAGAAGAAATAAAAATCGAGGAGGAAAAAAGAAGCTTTTGTACATTGTACATATAAATACTTTTACTCTCTCGTATATCTTTATGCTCCCTCTGAGTCTGTCTCTGTCTTTGTCGTTCTCTTAGTGTGCAAGTATCTAGCTTCTAGATTCTAGTGTTTCAAGTGTGAGTGTGTTTCCAAATGGAGGGTAAACTCTCGTCGAGTATTTTAGATTATACTTATTATGGTTTATGCCTTACATGACGGGTTTTTGACTAGGTGTACCCAAGTCAACGGGAGTCTGGTTACTCTATACTTGTACAATGTACACGGTATACTATATACATGCATGAAAAGGTTCTACGTTCTTTACTCCTACATAATTATCTCTCCCTTCTTATATCATATGTATACTTTATACTACACAGTGTACGTTGTAAGTTGTACATATAGAACTCCAGGAACGTGCATAACATAAATAGTGTATTATTATTACATCTATGGATTTTCAAGGTACTTTTATGGTGCAGTCATCCACCACCTACATCCTACATCCTTTCACAGCCGAGTCGAACTCAACTGAACAGAGTTGAACAGAGCTGAGCTGAACTCAGCTTAGTTCAAGTTGAAGAATAAGGAAAGAAAGAAGTAGCGGGGAGACTGAAGCTGAGAACTGAGAATGACTTGAACTACTGTATACTGTATACCGGAGTGTGTGAGGAGGGAGACGGAGACGTGTAAGCAGTAAGTAGTAAGTACATGGATACATACTTAGACGGAATACAGAGTTAAATCCGGAATTCGCCAAACCATGTTTATACTTGTGTGTGTGTGTGTTGTGCATATGAACCAAGAGAATGGTAGAAAGCTCGAGGAAAATAGAGAAGGAGTGTGGTAAACTACCTACTACCTAGCTAGTGTCTAGTGACTACAACTACTTTTGCTTTTGGTTCTGGTTCTGGTTGGGATTCTGGTTCTACGGCTGTTGGAGGTAGACTAGTCACTGGGATTCCAAGGGAGTGAGAAATATATGACTTTATACTCGACAAAAGGAGGAGAAAGAGGAAGAGAAAGGTAACGGGTCATACCCAGCAGAAATAAAGAGAGTATAAAGAGGAGATATAGTTGAGAGTTGAGAGTTGAGTTGAATGTGTAAGGTAGGAGGAAAGTATAGAACATAGAAGGGAGAAGAAATAAAGAGGCAGTTTGACTGTGCAATGTATAGAGTACAGTGTACATTGTACATCTGCCTGTTACCACACTTATAGTGTTGCCATATGCCTGATCCTAGGTTCTAGATTCTAGATTCTAGATGCTAGATGTTAGATGCTAGATGCTAGATCCTACACCGGAGAAAGGAGATAATTTATAGCCATATGCACAGTAGTACACGATATCTACAGCCTGTACGGTGTACAGTCTGTCCTCTGTGTAGTTTGTGTTATGTATTATGCATGTCTCCTTACACGTTGTACGGTGCAACTTTCCCCTTATAAGTCTAGCTGTAATCTGCAATGTAGTGATGCTGCTTTATTCTACTAGTAGATTCAAGACTGTAGACTGTAGATTGTAGATATTCCATCTTCTTCTCAAATTCTCCATCCTCCTCTTTTTCTCGCTCTTTCACCCGCCTATTCTTCTCTATTATACATTATACATCTATTATACTTTATAGATATACTTTTAACTCATCGACCGGCCCAACTACAAACTACAGATTCAAACTACCAAGTGAATTTAACTCAAGTCCACAAGTCCAGCATCTTCTGGACTTGTTGTAAATAAATACTCTTGTACCTTGTACTTTTGTTTCCTCTCACAACTTGCAACTTGAATTCAATACATAAACACTAAATAATAAGTGTATTCTTTTTGGAATTTGAGTATTTGTAAGATTTTATTGGTTTTATTTACTGTTATCTATTTTAAAACATCTTTTAAATACACTTGTAATTTTTCAGATTCAAGATTACCATCATAATATAAAATATTAAAGCAAAAGAATTATTAAAGTAAATATATGTACGTAGATTAGTGAAGAAATAGTATGATATTTATGGTCCATCTAACGAAAGGGTAAGGAGCCATGAAATATCTGTATCAAATGATTTCCCTCTTTCCGCTCCGCAAATAGATAAATCGAATTGTCCAGCAGCTCAACATATTCTTATAGCACATACATAAATATATAGCCCACTTTTACTTTTACTTTCCTTTCACGTCCACATCCACATCCACATCTCCTCCTCTCGCTTCCTTTCTACTTTACTTTATTTATAGAGTAAAAATGTGTATACATTTACAATTTGTTGCATTATAGACATGTTGTAAGTTTGTAGTTTGTAGTTTGTAGTATGTCCTTTTTATACAGTTATAAAATTTACCTCAAATCATTCCATGGCACATAAAATATTGGACATTGAAATGTATACAGTTTACATCCACCTCCACGTTTTCATGGTGTCAAGTACTCTGTCGTTAAAAAGAGTTGTGGAAACTATCTATCTATTGATAAAATTGGATGAAGAGTTGACCTATGTTTCTACAACCTACATTTTAAATGTATATTGTATCTTTTATATCGTTCTTTTTTCTGCATGACTTGAACACATAGTGAAAAAGAAGAGGAGGGTACTGGCACTGGCTGCTGGTTTCTGGTTACTGGTTACTGGGTAATACATTAAATTGTTTCATTTCCCCCCGTTTAAAATGACAGGAGACAGGAGGCGAGTAAGGGTAAGTGATATAAATATAAATGGTTCAGTCACGCCCAGAGTGTTTAAAAAAGGGAATTTACTTTTCTAGTCTGTAGTCTGTATTTTGTAGTGTCGTAATAAATAAATCAATTGCATACACTTTTCTCATGTTCGCACTCTTCTTCACCCAATTCCTTTATTTTTTATCCACTAAAATACTACACTTTTTTATAGAATTTCAAAGCCATCTGAAATTTGATGGGTAGTTTTCAGTCTCTTTTTGTTTACTAGTTGTACGTCGATTATTGATGTATTATTGCATCATCCGTCGTCACCTTTAGTTAGTCAGCGCTGCCTTGTCAAGTGAATTAAAGCAGAGAGCAAAGTATTACTGATGAGGTATTAGACATTAGAGGATTAGTGAAAAAAGTGAGAAAAATCCATGCTTGATTTGACTACTCATGAAATTACTTGTGAGACTTTGTTCACTCTTCAGTGTTCGGTGTTCACTGTTGAGTCTTGAGTGTTGAGTGTTCACAGTGTTCAGTGTTCAGCTTAGAAATCAAGGCCAAAAAATACATGTATTTATCCTTGACCTTTGACTTTCAGCTTTTCGTCTCCAATCTCCAACTCGTTGTCACTGTCGTTGAGGTTGTCGTTGTGCAATGTGTTTATTGGATAAAACGGAATCTGATTTCTTTTCGGATAAGTCAATGTCACAGCTAAAGTAAAAACCAACTCCAAAGCCAAATTCAAAGTCAACGCTGAAGCAGGATGATTCGATTGAGAATCCTCGTCTCGTCTTCTTTCGCGACAGAGGAAATCACACAAGATCCTTGTGTTTTTTATGACAATTTTTTTACCGGGATTCCGCTTTCTCCACCATCACCATTATTATTTGCGTTAGTTGTTAGTTTTTGGCATTTGCTATTACAGGGTTTTTACTTTTTTTTATTTTTTTACTCCACTTTAATGCTACTTAGTTTTATCAAGAGTAAATGTAGGTAAAAGGAATGAACTTTGGAATTTGGAATACGACGAAGGAGGACTTTTCATTTATCACTTATCACTTATCGCTTACCACTCATCAGTTAGGAGTTATCAGTATTCCACAGGCATGAGGCATGTGTCGTGTGTCGTGTGTTTTCTCTGGAACTGGTAAAAGTACTTTGTACAGTAATTCGCGGTACTTTTCCCAAGGTCAAATTTTCCATCTCATCTTCTTGCTGTTTTATTTACTTACACATCGTACATATGTATGATAAATGTATGATGTATGATGTAGGTATTCGATATATCTTCCAGATTCCAGATTCCAGGTCTTTATATCCACAAAGGAGCTCTTATCTCTCAGGTCTCAGTTTTTAATACAATATGAACTGAGAAATATCTTTTTCATTGTTCCTAGTTTTCCTATGAATTTGAAGCTTCAATAACGATACTAATAAAAAGAAGAGTAATTCCTGTCTATAAAATTTATAGATATATCAAATGCTCAATGCTCAATCATTAATCATTAATCATGATGTGCAGCTTTCTCCCACGGCATTTTGATCCAATATCCAAAATCGGAAGGTAAAAGGCAACAATGTAATATGGATCAGTGCTGAATCTAATTGACATTGTAGTATATAATGTGTAGATCTAATTTTATCCAGAATCCAGAATCCAGAATGTGACGTCAAAAGGTAGCGTGGAACTGCACTCGTACAGAAATAGAATCAAATCATGTGAATTCCCAGTATTTGTTAGACATGCTTCATGTTTTGTTTCCAGCGAATCTTCAAACTGCAAGCTTCACATATGATAGAAATGTATATAGACGCTTTGTTGAAATACCAGAAACAGACATAATAAATAACAAGTAGTTTGTAGGAATTTATGTATTTGTAATGTACAAATAATACTGAATGTTCAATGCTCAATTTTTAATACTCGTCATTATTTAATTTTTTATTAAAAATATAATATGCACATGTCTGTATTTTTACTCGTTATTTAATTGACTTTAAGAAAAACTCCAAACTCCAAACTAAGAAAATCATAAAAGATAGCAAAGGCCTAAAATTGTATAAACTTTTCTACAAACAATTCATGATTCAAATGGAGAAACAAAACCAAAAGTAAGTTTCGAAGTAAGAAACTTTTTTCCCCATGTTATGGAATATGGAAAATTTCATGTACTTTTGGCTCTTTTGGCTTTTGATGATGAACATAATGATGATGATGAATAAGATGTTCCTTGTTCATTGTTCATGCTTGAGCTATTATGTAAATCTCTTTCCCATCGTTTGTCATCTCACATCCCATATACATTATACATGCATACTTACATACTGTATGTACATACTGTACAGTAGTCATTTCATTCTTTATGATCATATTTTATAAACTATAATGTGCAAATGTACATATGTTTCGTGCTTGTAGTTTAGAGTTTGAAACTTTAATGTATCAACTATCAACTACAAATACACACAAAATACAAAATATTTGTAGTGGAGAAATATCAACAAAAGGAGCAGAGTTTGTATTTGGTAGATACACTTTTTAGTTTTTAGATTTTCGATTTTTATGATGTGTGGATTGAGAATTGAGGGTCAATGACCGAGCGAGCCCCGAGTACCGAATCACTCACAGTTTACAACTCACAATCCATTTTTCTCAGGCTCATACATAAGGCTGTCAGTTGAGTTCTACTAATAACTTGTAGTTTGTAGTTTGTAGCTTGTAGCTGCTCCACACTCTTTGCTCTTTCATGTTATGAATACAAAACAAAACAAACATTAATAATATTACAGTTGTCCAATATTGCACGCCACACACGTATACTGTATACTTAAAACTTAAAGGGAAGTGCAATAATAATAACATGACTTTGTTGCTCTTGTCTTTTATTTCTTCTCTTTTCTACAACTATCTCCATTATTATTTATAAATTAGCTGTACAATCCACATAAAAACCTTTGCTTTGTTGGTGGTGAATATATTTAATATTTTTCCATGCATTCATTTATTTATTGGTACAAACCTTGCCCGTTCAAGAAATAAAAAAAACTACATAAATACCAAGGCCAACGTTGTGTATATTGTAAATTGTACATGTGCAATCTCATCTACGAATACCTGAAGGTTGAACTGTGAACTGTGAAATAGTAAAGATCATACTGAGCTGTGTGAAACATAATAATAAAATGAGTGGTCTACATTTGTTTAAGAACTATTTGTTTATGTATTTATTTATTATCAGTTTAATTTAATTTAATCCCCCGAAACATTTTGCACCACAGGAAGAAGAGAAAAAACAATATAAATGTTAAATAAATGTAATTTAATACAAGAATCATTTTACACACTGTAAAAAAGTACAAAAAGATGTACTATTCAAAAGTATGTGTCGATCCAGAATCCAGAGAGTCGAGAGCCACAAGTTGTAAGAAACGTGTGTATTGTACATATGTGTCCTTTGAAAGCATATCGTACAGTGTAGAGTGTAGAGTAGTGTAAAGGATAGGAAGCGACTTTGATGGATGAATATTCCTAACCTAGGACAAGTTCCTTCTTTCTCAACTCTCAGCTCTCAAGTCTCAAAAGTTCAAAGTAAAGTCAGCATCTGTGGAAATCGAAATTGGGACAATCAACTCTAGACTCTGGACTCAAGTTGTGGAGATGTATGATACATGCCATGCCATACTATGCATACATACAAAGCTCTTGTATTATGATATTTTTCTTTTACTTTGCTATGTTTTATTTGTGCATATTTATGGACGCTTCTGCTTCATGTCCTCTGTTCTATGTTCTGTTTTCTGTTTGTGGTTTGGTGCAATAAATAAGAAAAGATGTGCGCTTCCGTTTTTTTCTGTCTCTCACTATCCTTCTTTTTTTCTTTCATCAGTTTAATGATCTCAAATATATAACATTGTGTATTATGGATTTGCATCGTTGATGATGCTTTTATTATGATTATTATGTATAGTAAAAAGTACAAAATACTCTTTTTATGCTCTTTTCATTTTTCATGTAAAACTCACGTACTCCTACTTTTTAACAGTGTGCAAACTCTGCACGCTGAGATTCCGTTTCCGTTGGAGTAACAATAAACAATGCATAAAATGTACAGTTTACAGTACTTATACATGGATGGATAATGTATGTATGACTAATACTGAGTTACTGTATTCGATATTCGATGTTTGGCACTTGGAAGATAAAACTGTGCAAATTTTAAATAACTAATAAAATACCTTTGAAATTAAGCTGTAGACTGTAAAATTGTTCAATTTAATTTTAAAATTCAGTACAAAGTACAAAATACAAATCAAGAGGATTTTTGGTAGAAAAAGTTGTTAGAAATTTGTAGTTGTTTTTATAGTATTTAATATCTTTGGATTGAGAATCTACCTTTTCCATTAATATTTAAATCAAAAGAGTAGATACTTGAGATTTGGGTAGCATTTAAAAAGTCTTCAACAAAAACTTCCACCGAGGCAATTTGATCATTGACAGCAACATCTTCATCCAGGATAACAAATCTCCATTTCTAAATAGAAAATAGAATGAAGAATAATGATACAGGTATGAGAAAATGGATTAAGAAACATGATTTAACTTGGAAATATTATGAAAAGCTCCATATTTATTATTTATTTATTTACCTCACGATTTCCTTCAACGTGTGAAAAAGTGAATCGCTCTGGCCAAACTGCAAAAATGCGTAATTTATTGATTATTGATTCGTTACAGGTCTTCAAAAACTTGTTAAAATTTAAAAGACAAAAGTTGTGGAATAAATCTTGAGGTGATAAATACCTGGGAAATTTTCATTATCTCGAACGGAGGTGGTTCCACATATTCTCCAGTCTGAAATTTTTGACTGACAATAAATATTAACAAATGGATCACACTTTGAAAGGTCGTCACATCCTGAGAGATCTCTAAACAACAATACATTTAACCATTTCAATCATTTAGAAATTTTAAAAGTTATTTAAAAGTATTCAAAAACAATGTAAAGACGACTAATTTATTTTCAATTTCTATTACGTGGCAAACAAAGAAATGGTGATGTTTTGTCCCTCTTGAGCTGACACAACACAAACGAGTCCAAGCCCCAAAAACAACAAAGAGTTTAAATTGACCATTTTAAAAATTTTCTTCTCTCTCTACTTTTTGTAAAATTATTATTTTCACTTGAAAATTAAAATCGTGAGTGGGTAAAATTTATCTATAGGTTACATTTATACCTTTTATACTCAAGTATAAAATACCTACAAACTACAATTATAAATTATAATAGATGCAGAGGATTGGTTTTGGGTTTGATTTTGATTGCCATTTTCCTCTAATATTAAACTATTTCGTATTTCGTATTGGGTATTGGCAGTTGACACCTGCTCAAGTATTGTACAATATCTTGTGGCATGATACCACACCCACACTTTTTGTAAGCTATTGAAAATTATAAAGTACAAATTCAATAATAATGACAATAATATTTTGACATTTATTCAAAATTTCTATTTGCTCTTCATATTCTTCTCATATTTAAATGTTAAATCAGGGTCAAATCAACAACTGTTCCCTTGTAATTCTTTGGAATTTGAAAAAGTGAATGTGTATCTAATGCATTACTAATAAAGGCAAACGGTTAAAAAAACTGTTCTGATTGAATAGAACTTGTCAGTTGTGGCACAGGTGTCACTTGTCAGTTATGCTGTCTGCTGTATTAAGTGATCACTCTGTTTTCTATTGTCTACATTCTTTTTCCACGCGACACAACTTTTTCTTTCTATACTTCTGAACCACAATTTAGCATTGAAAATTGAAAAAAAAAAATCCCAGTCGCATTTATCCTGTAGGACATTGAATCATTTTTAAATCGCATCCATTTGAATTTTTGGCCATCTAAACATTTAACCGTTAGAGATTGGAGACATAGAAATCGGAAAAAGGCTTTTTCATCATTCATCACCAACCCAACTCTGCTGAACTTGTGCAGAAAATGTAGTGTCTGCTGGAAAAAATACACAATGTAGACGAGTGAAGGGCAGCATATTTACATTTGTTATTTAAATCCTTTCTATTTAAAATTTAGACGAAATGAAAAAGGACGACCCTTGCACAAAATAAAATTATCAATAGATAAAGTTGATACACTTCCGGAATTCAGTGTGGAATTGGAGCTGTTATAGAAACATTATCTACCTTGAACATTTGTAAATTGGAAACCACCATGAAAGTATCTGTAATTAATTACTTAATTTTATTACTATAGTTGATATTATTCTGGAAACCTTGAGCACATCTAAATAACATTCGACAGCCAGAATAATGTTGTGGAGAATTGCAGAATTTACCATTTACCTGAACAGATAATTGTCCCGATTAAGGATAATCATCAGTGAAATCATTCTGGGATTTATTCTCTTATTTCCTTACTAATCGTTAATCGTCATTCGTGTAATTCATCCTTTTATCATTCTCCATTGACCATATTATTATGCACTGAGTCTCAATCTTTATCAAAACATTACATTAAATATTCAATGGACATTGGAACCTTTTTTTTAATCCACAGGTGTCTCAGTTACATATTAGATATTAGATACATACATTGTACATTTTAAGATACATACACCAAATGCACTGCGCATTAAGTTACGTTATAGTTTGCTATCAGTAAATCATAAATTTGATGGAAATTTGAGATAGACAAGTAATTCAAGTCAATGTGCATCATTATGTCATCTAAAATAACTCAAGATTCTGTGTAATTTTGAAAGTCACCTTCAACCTTCCACGCAGATTCCAAATGAAAAAAAAACACATGAAAAATCAAAAGATCAAAGATCCATATTATTTCCAATGAGTTTGAATAAATAAAATGTTGCACAATTAAAATAGTAAAAATAAACAATTTTCTCCAGAACAGAATATTATTTTCCTCTTTCCTTCTCATCCATCATGACATTTGTTGTACCTTGTTGCTTGTAGTACATATTTACAATGTACAATGTACAGTGTGTATAGTATACATACAACATGCACGGTAACTATTACCTGTTACCTAATCTGGCCGTGTGCTCCGTTTTCCTGAGAATGAATATTGGACATATAAAGAGATAAAAATAATGATGACTGTCAGCATTTCTGTCAAATCGCGTGTATCATGTTCCCCTCTGTATTTTGTGTACAATACAATACAATAGGACAAACAACAACAACAACTAAGCGCCAAGAATTCTTTCTAGATCGTATTCATAATACATTGTACGCTGTACACTGTACACTGTACACTGCATAAAAATGGTCATACTGAACCTTTTTTTTGCAAATCACAAATGTGTAACATAATAATTACTATGAGATTATTAATGTGCTTGACCAGTGGCTGATGACAGATTATCAGTGACATTAGGAGTAAGAAAAGGAAAATGCAATAAAGATGAGTAGGTGTATCATGTGAAAAAAATTGTCCTTTAATGCTAGAATTTAGAATATAATATTTCATTTCTTGCATTTATACATTGTTTCTTTTGTCAGTTATACTCCTATTTTAGTTCTCTATTTCCTCAAGGTTTAAAATTAAAAAAATAGTTGTAATATGGAAAATATGGAAATGACATTTTTTTCTATTCTGATACATATATGTTGAATCATAATGTAGAATTTTCAATGTAACTTGAAACCTTTAATATAACACACTTTGTATGTAAACATTGTATGGCAGAGGATTGAACAACAACAATGATAAAAGATTATAGATCAAAAAAGGATTACTCCAAATTCCATTCCAAGGTCAAATTATAACAAAACTCTGTCATTTTTCATTTTACCATTATCAGTCCGACATACCCTAAACCAAAAGGTTTAAAGCATGAGAACATTTGTACTGTTCTAAACTGTTCTAAAATTAAGCAATAAAGACGAATGAGAAAAAACAGTTGGCAGTTGGCAGTTTGTATTTGGCAGTCTAAAGTAAAAACGAAAAGTGAAATAACTGACCTACACAAACAAAAAAGTAGTGGCTTAGTCGCTCAAGCCAGGTCGTCCTTCTTTCCCTCGTCTCCTATTTCTCGTATACCGTATACCTATAGGTATACATTGTACATTGTACATTGTACATGTCTGTATACTTCCTGCTGTTGCTATTGGTGTGTTGTTGTGCCTCTTTTATTCTTTATTTCTTCCTTCCTTCCTGCTTTTTCAAACTCTCCTTCTCGACTCCCCATTCCTCATCTTTCTCCTGGTCCTCCTGTTTGTACAAAGTAAATAAAGTAAACAATAAAAGATTTACTCTGTATTTACTGCTTACTGCCGTCATGGCGTGGTTCTATTTATTTATCTCCTAAAATAAAAACAAATGTGCCTGTCCTCTTTCCATCTTTCCAACAAACACATCTACAATCTACAACATTGTAGATTGTATATTGGACAACAACTTTGCAGAGTTTACATAAAGTTTATGAAACTTTTTTTTGCATTTCTCTCATATTGCACTTTTTACTGCAGTTGCATCGTTTTCTAGTCAACCTTGAACCTAAAACTTACAAAAATACTACTAATATTTTTCTAAATCTTTATTTCTTTACTTTTTACATGCAGAAAATGTAGTTACAAAAACTAAATCAATTGTTTTATGCTTACCGTGTCAATTTTTCTTTAGTTACGATTTTCCATAGCAACAGAATTTGCTTTAAAGTAACTAATGTCTGTGTTTGCTCATAGTCTCAAAAACGTTTTCGTCCGTTTCTCAGCCAAATATCAACATTTTTGCACCGGATAAAAAGGAATTAGTAAATTCAGACCCCAAGAAACAACTTTTGCTTTGAAAGTGTACCAGCAAAGTTGATACTTTTCCCACAAAATGAGAAAGTAGCCAGTTTTTATTCACAAAAGCCCAAAAAATGAAAATCCTGGATTGTGAAGGCTCTGTAAAACTTGAAAACTCAATTTTCACCACAAAAATATGCTGACCTGTGTCTCGTCACATGAATTAGTAAAATTTGAAAATTTGCAATTTCTGTGGATTTTGGGTCATTTCTTGGGCTATTTTAATTTTTTGAGCATTGTTCACGGACTTAATTTTTTTTTGATTTTTTCAGAAAAAAAGTATTTTTTGAATGAGAAACAAAATGTGCTTGGTCTCAAGAATGACACTTTTATACTTTGGCCGCAACGTGTATTTTTAGTTAATTTACATTTCCTCACTTTGATTGAATTTTGAGTGTTGTCATGTGACCACTCAAAATGATTCTCTCTGTCCCCTGAGTTTTAATTTAGCCGAGATTTTTGTTATTTCGACCTCTGCAGCTACCAACGTTAAGAATGTTTTAAGAGCTTTCAATTATTTCAATGACTTTGTCGAAAAAACAAAGGTTTTACGTGGTACCAAACTACATTGCCATGGATACGTTTGACCCTTAATTTGTTGGTATTTGGTTGGTGAGATTGAAAAATGTGTAGAAAGTTTCTGAAAATCGCCTTGAAGTAAACTAACAACGATGGACCCAGAACCGTAACTAAAGGGTTCTGTGAGTTTTTCACGTTACTTGTCAATTTTCAATTGTCAATCGTCAATCGTCAATATGAATCAAGGATCATGGAAAATATGAAAATTGGCATTATCTCCATCTACTTTTCCTCATTGGGCAATAAACAATAGACATTAGACTTCATTTTTATTTCCCTCCTCCAAAATGGACAAAGTACGTAAAATGTTGCTGATTTTAAAAGTTTGGGTTTACTGCTGCGGCGTCCATTAATATGAAAATATAATATGTAATTTTGTAGGAAACTGCTTGTAATTTTGTCATACTTTTGCAATAATAATAGATAATAGATAATACATTTGGATAGATAGAGCCATTGAGACATTGAGGCAACAACTTTATGAATGTAGTTTTATTCTTGCTCCATTTTCCACAAGGAAGCAAAATTAAGGCTTCACTTAACTTTACCTCACTTCCGCGTCTCCACTTTACACAATGACAAAAACAAACTGATGCACAGTAGGAAGTTCCAAGTGTAGACTGTTTGCTGTAGACATGTGAATGTTAGATCAAATAGAAACACGCTCAAGTCACCTTGTGCCTTGTGCTTTCTCCCGTTTGTAGTTTCCTAATGTTGCCTTTCTGTGTGCGCTATATAATATTATATTATGACATGCATACCAAAAGCGTTTACATTGTGATTGCTAATATTGTGTATTGTGTATTTTGTATTGGTTCTGCAGGAGAATGAGTAATTCGGTTTACTTTTCCGCCAACTTATTCCAATACTCAGTCGCGACAAAGCACTCTAGACGCTAGACTCCAGACAGTAAACATAACAGATATGAATTAGTTCAAAAACCATAGTCTAGAATCTAGGAATATTATGTATTGTATTGTGTAATGCACTTTCTATCCAGGAAAAAAGTAATATCAATACATCAATACAGTTGTAAATAGTACGATAAATGCAAAATGCAGATACAGGGTATAGTGCAATTTACAATTTGTCTACGATGAATTATAAATTATACAAAGTTGTTTTTTTGTTGCTCCGTAAGATGTAAGGCGTAGAAGGTAAGACATAAAATACATGGTGTATCGTGAATATATTCCTGAGGAATTCGAATACCAATTTAATTTACTAGCAAAATCGAACTGTAGCTTCCTCATTCCGTATCCGCATGAATAAAAAAATCAATTTCACCACTCCTACTGACTTTTAATATATCTAACAATAAGAGTTAAGAGCCAAGAGCCAAGATCAATACTTCTTTAGACTTGAATACCTTGTTATTTTTATTTTCACATGTCCTTCCACCTTTTTCACAGTAACATGAAATGATTGACGGTTGTCAAATAAATATTTACAAAATTTTATGCAATGGATGTGAGATGTGAGTAATTGGGAAAACCTTTTCCTTCCTCCTTTTCGTTTTTTTTTGCATGTGACGAAAGTATTTAAAATTTAAAGCTTGTAAAACTGCATTGAGGAGCATTGAATTGTGTTATTTCAAGGAAATTATTCAATTTTGAACTAGAAAATCTTAGAAAATTTCATGCTTTACATTTCCTGGTTTTCTTGTTTTCGTTTTAGACGGCAAACTCTGACGGTCTGAAATCCTGAAGTTTTTTTGTTGAATATAAAATTTACAAAGTACAAAGTATTTACTTTGTGAGTATTATATATTCCAATTGGTTGATTCGTTGGTTTGTACCTTTCTTTGTAAACCTATTAAATTCCCCCCTCACACAACAACAACAGCAACAACAACAACAAAACAGCAGAGTACAGAGTGTAGAGCAAGAGAAATATTTGGAAAGGGGAAATTCAAAGTGTAGAAAATGGTGAAATGAGAGTTATGTGCTTTCACCACTTGACATGCAAGCTGGTTTGTTCCTTACCGTTATCGTTAAGCGTACAGAAGAAGTTAACACGTTAGTGTATATAGTATATATGGACTTTGTACATACAAACGCATCTACAATCTACAATCTAGAGCTAAACAGAGACTCTGTTTATTTGTACATTTTACAAGGGACTTGATTACTTTATAATGCATACAAAGTACAAAGTACAATGTACAAAGTACGTGAAGTATCCAAGTATATCTATGTGTAATCTAAACGCTATACCGTATATCGTATTTGATTGAACTCTGTCTATCATAAAGCTGTAATGCGTTCTTGTGGATTTTATTTTATTACGCCTAGTCTACTATTTGGACACTTACTGTAAAATACTTTGTCACATACTTTGTCGTAAGCCGTATGTTTATAAATTAATTTAGAATAAATGCCGTCAATTGTTCAATACCATACTCACAATTCACAATGCTATAATATACTTCAAGTACCTACAATATTTTGTTGGAAATTTTCATCAAGTAAGTTTCATACCTCAAGTCTCAAGTAGTTGAACGTTGAATGAGTGTATTATGTTTATTTGTCTGTCTGTATGCATGTAGACTTTAATGAAAAGGGGAAAGAGACAAAAAGCTATAGAGTATAGAGGCAAAGAGAAAGAAAGAAAAAGCCCATTATTTTCCACAATATTGTCCTCCATAATCCACATAAATTTCCACTATACAATGTACAATGTACAATGCATTACACTTTATGCTGTACATGAGAAGGAGCAAATGGACAAAACTCCACCAAATAATAAATAATAAATAACAATATTTCAACTTTTAACTTGACATAAACATAAGTACACGCACACAAAAAAGACAAAACACAAACAAAAGATCCAACTTGAAGTGGATTTTGAGTGGAGAAAATCACGAATAAAAAGTTCACATGGATAATATTTGAAACTGCTTTGTTGCTATGATACATTTCTTTTCATGTACCTATAACCTATAGCCTATAGCTTATACTTGTATAAAATATATACAAATAAAGACATCTGCATAAAGTATCGTAGGTTTAAATGCTTTCACAAAAAAGCTTAGCTTATTAGTTATTAGCTTCAAAAACTAGATCTGTATGACTGGTGCTCTGTATTTGGAATTTTACAAATACAAACTACAAAATATGACATTAATTGTTTTACTCTATACTTAAGAAAAGAAAATCCGATAGCTTTGTATTTCGTATTTTGTCTTTTGCCATTTAATTTACATTGTTTGATTTGATTTTTGATTTCTCTTAAAATTCTCTCAAAACAGTCGAGACCCGTTGTACAGTCTGCTTTGGACTTAGATTGTGCTTGCTTGTCAAGAATTTCAAAGTCCTGTGTTTTTGCTTATACGAATAAAAAGTGAAAAATGAGTTGAAATTACATATGATGAATTACAGTTCAAAAGTTGGATGTTGGACTGTGAGGGTAAAAGGTGACTACTGTGAATTGTGAATGGCTGTCTAGTAAATTCATGGATTGTTTTTTGTATGGTATTTTGTAAGTTGTAAGTTGTAAAAAAGCAAGGAGCAAGATTATTATACTTTATGACATATTTATCTAGATTAGATTGAGCAGAGCAAAGCAGAGGAGAATAGAAGTGAGCAAAGTACAGGGGCACACTTCACTGTTCAAATGTGAGTTTAAACGTCCAGTATGTCTGGAAAAAAGACGGAGAGTGAAATCAAATGCGTGTACAGTGTACAATGTACAACACATTGAATAATTGTAGAGGTTTGAGCTCTGAGCTCTGAGCTCATGTTATATGTGGTTGCTTTAACTTTGTTAACTTTGGAGTTTGGAGTTTTGGAGGTTGGTGTCGTGCAGCCCCAAAAGTTAGGAGTTGGGAGAGAGGACTATCATCAAAATTGCGCCTTTCATCATCATTTTCATCATCACGTGTGGCTTTCAGTGGTTTACTGTTTCCATGAGGTGGTCACACCAATCTACATCTACAGATAAACCGTAAATAGTAAATAGTCTACTTCCACACTTCTTCATTACTACTGACTTTACACAGTCTAAATGTGTGTGATTTCAGAA
This sequence comes from Sminthurinus signatus, assembly GCA_019776565.1. NCBI lineage: Eukaryota > Metazoa > Arthropoda > Collembola > Symphypleona > Katiannidae > Sminthurinus > Sminthurinus signatus. The sequence goes on from JABASP010000467.1 coordinate 43,862, forward strand.
AAAAAAATCACGCAATCCTTTACTCTTTATATTTTTTTCTATGTATTTTGTTCTTTACATTTTATTGATTATTCCTACTGTAAGCATACAAATACAGATATATCGTATTTTATTTTTATATAATCACAAGTTGTGTGTTACATGTTACATTCTGAATTATTTTGAGATTTGAGTTTTAAAATATCATTCTAAAACTGCAATTAACAAGTGAAAAAATTCCACCCGATTTTTATTTGCATTTCACTGTTCATTGTTGACTCAAAATAAATGTTGGAAAAAACCTAAACCTCATCACAATTCAGAATATCTACACAAGTGGAAATATATATGTAAATACACGTGTCATCCTTAGATTGCGGATTCATGAATGGAAAAATTGAACAATTGTTCTGTCACGGGGAGGATTTGTAACTTTATAATATTTTGTTTTTATATTTCGACAACCCCGACCAAAATAAACATTCTGTTGATTATATTCCTTGTTGGAGCCTGACGTTGAGTTTTACTAATAAATTTGAGCTTGGGTTTCTCAAAACTTTCAAAAAGCATGCAAATTTGTAGGATTCATTTTTTAGTACAAACTAGAAATTTAACGTCTCGTAATCAGCTTAAAATTTCCGTACGGGGAGTATTTAATTATTGAGTAATTAACCTTGTAAGCCTTTTTGTAGCATGAGGTTAATGGGAATGCAAACTGATTATACATTGATTAGACAAAAAGGATAAGCCTATCATTCTTATTCGTATTCTTAGACTAATGAGTCTTGCTTCTTGGTCAGCATTTGTTATGACATAAATACGGCTGCAAGCGACAAATAGTCCAAAAGTGATAAAACTATAGCTGATTTCAAGTCCAATGTCAAGCACAAATACAAGTACAAGAAAGAAAAGACATGTTTATGAATTTTATGCATTATTCGAAGCATGTTCAATGTTCAATCTTCCTTAAAGTTCACATTCCCTATTTAACCTTTGACAGGGACTTTTGACTTTGCTTTTGGTTGTTCTGTGTTCTACTGCAGTATCTGAGCATTAAGCTTTGAGCTTTGAACTTTAATAAAGTGTCGGCTGCTCTTTCTTCAGAGACACTTGAATTTTAATCACTGATCACTCCATTTTCTTTTATACACTTTTCTACAAGGTTTTTGTTTCGTGCTTCGAGTTTCCAATCTACAAATACTCCGTTCGGCCTCCTTTTTACAGAGTTCCACATGCATGTAATGTATAATATATTGTATGGAAACATCTTTTGTATCACTACTGTTGTCTACTGTTTTCATTCATGCTGTGCTGAGTGGCAGAGAATGGAGTGCAAATACAAAGTTCAAAATGCTAAGCGACGGTCTGCTTCTTTCTTTTGTCTTAGTCGTTGTCTTTGTCTTTGTCTTTGTTTTTGCCTTCTTTTCTCGTCTTTGTGTCGCTCTAGTTCACATGACACCCCTGAAGTTTTAGTATCGCTGGCATAATACATGAAAACTAATATAGTGTGCATTGTTTTTTGGATACATCGTATTCTCATGTTCATGTGCAGTAATGCTGAAAACACATGAATACGTGTGTACAGAATCCATAAAGTGTTATTTACTTATTGTTAGTTAAGGATTCTTCTAAAAGCAGGCTGTACATTGTACATTGTGTATACTTTGTGCCGTCTTCATTCACAGCTTCAGCTCCAGCTTCTATACAAAGGCAAATAAAAGAAAGTTTACCATTTACCATAACATTGTGTGTGAAAGTAAAATTTAGGCAAGCTTTGAAATTGAACTTTGAAACGTTGAATTTGTTCAATTTAATAAACTCGAAAAAGCTATATGTAGTATTATTGTAGGATAAACAAAAGCTCGAGTGTAAATGTATTACTTTGATACTTTGCTTGTGTACAAATAATCTATATTTTCCGCTACCTACAGTTTGAATTTTGAATGGCTGTTGTCAGTAAAAGTCACATTGTGGCTTAAGTTGTAAGGTGTAAGTTGTACGGATGCCTTGCTCATTAAACTGTCGACTGATTCCCGTGGTAGAAAGTTAACTTCAAGTAGAAGTGGGCTAGATCTTAGGTATTTTACACAGTAAGAAAATTTTACAGAGAGCTCTATTAATTATAGGCATGAAGTTAAAGGCAGGAGAACCAATTCTATTGCTTGTATAATATATTATAGATTGTTCTTGAATATTTTGTACTGTACACATTGTACTAGTTTTATGCCTGTAAATATCTGTATTTGGAATTTGGAAGGAAGCTCCATCATTGACATGAGACATTAGATTTGTAAAAGTATTCATATCCATAACCATGTATCAGTATACTTTAATTCTATTTTATCTGACGGACAAACCATCAAAGACTTTTATACATTTATATAACTCTTATGTGTGATTTAATATGGTTAATCCATCATCATCATCTCATGCACTTATATTACATGTCATTATATCATGAAAATAATCTCTTATGAAGTATATGTATCTGATATCTGATTTTGTCATCTGAGCATAATAGCAAAGAGTACATCTAGAAGTTATATATGTATAATGAATACTTATACTTGATACTTTTATGCATGTATCTTGTCTCTGGGTTATGTGTCTATGTTTATTATTACCCTGTTCTCTGTTCTCTGTTTCTTTCTATGAATTCAGGGTTGAGCACTGAGCATAGAGGATTCAACGAGAGGAAATACAAGGAAATCTCATCATTTGAAAAGCCTCGAATTCGACTAGAGACAGTGCACAATACAGAGTATCACAACATTGTTTCCCGTCAACAAACGACATACGGCATTCGGCATGTATGTGTAGTGTGTACGTATCTATCCACAACAGAAAATATACACAGCATGTACAACTAGCAAATATTTTTCTACTACTGCATGCATGAGCGCACACAAACATGTACAATGTACAATCTACATGGAACATGCATGTACAATTCACAGTGTATATTATACACATCCAACATCCGAGATCGTAGATCCGAGACTTTAACAACGGTAAATGCACAGCGGAGAGTCAGTGTAATGCAAAAGACACAAAGACAAAGACAATAGATATTCTCGGATATAGATGCATGTACAAAATGTACAATGTACAATACAATGTACAAGAGAAAAAGAAGAGACGTGGAGAGCTCAGGAAGAAATAAAGTCTCCCTGTTCACCCGTATAAATTCGTATTCCTATCCATTTTCCTGACTACATATCTATTCTTGTTGACTACCAACTCCCAACTACTGCTAACTACATATATTACATACACATGTACAATCTCCTGTGTACAAGGAGCAACGAGTCTGGAATCTGGAATCTCAAATTCGAATTCGAGCCTCGAGTCTCGAGGCTGTACAAATATACATAGATATTAGATACTACGTACACATTACAAATACATGTGGATATACAATACAATATACAATATACATTCTCTACACTTGTCTGCCTTCACTACTCACCATGTACCATGTACAATGTACAAGAGTAGTCCATCTATTTAGATACTAAATACTGAATACAGAATGGTGAATAGTGGAGAGAGGAAGAGGAAGGAAAAGAGAAAGAGAGAAAGTCAAGTTGCCCTAAATCCCATGTACAATGTACAATGTACAGTGTACAAGGTACATTTGTTGATATGGGTATAAAGTATAAAATGTATGAGTCTGCTCAGTACTCAGTGTTCAGTCTTCAGCATTCAGTTTTCACCGTTTCTCATCTCATTCCCATCCATGTGTTTTGTATATTATATATTATATTATACACTGTACATTGTACATATAAGTAGAATGTAGATATTTTAGCTGTATCTGCTCCACGTCTTTTATTCATTCTCATTCTCATGCTCATGTTTGATATGGTATAGGATGGAATAGAATGAAATGGTGTGTTACGGCACAAGGCATAAGGGGAAGAGGAGAGAAAGTATGCAAGCATTTATATAAAGAAAGAAAGAGAGAAGAAGCAGGGAGAGAAAGGAAACAATTGGGATAGTCACGTTCTCCTCTTTGTGTGTTGTGTATTCTACTGCTGTGCACCATGTACTGTATACATAATAATAATACATGTAATATGTACATGTCTCTAGTCTCCAATATTACACACATTATGTACATGTTATACCGAGAACTAGAACTGAAATGTATTGCCGTTATAAAGTTAGGGGATGGTAGTGCTTTCCATGTATATCAATATAAATATACACACACACACACATTACGTATATGTAGAGAGTAGTGAGAAACCTCACCATCAAGTTTAAGTCTTAGACTAACTTGGATTCCTTCTTCTTTTTCTCCTGCCAGCATCTAGAATCCAGCATCCAGTATCCAGTATCCAACAAAACACAAAACCAACCTCACCAATTCTCAAGAACTTGCTTATAAAGTTACTAAAAGTCTCTGTGTAAAGGATGCTGGATGCTGTACTTTCCTCTTCTTATCCAACTTTGTATAACTCCTGCTCTTACAGTACATGTACAATGTATAGAATGTAGAGTGTAGAGTGTAGAGCCTGGAGAGAATGGAGTATGGTTTTCCCTATCTATGATTACAGTTTTCCTCTTCTCTTCTCTTCTCCTCGTCTCTGTTCTCTGTACTTTGTTCACTTGAGCTCAGTGGAGTGAAGTAGTCGCAGTCGTCGTCGTCCTTGTCGTCTTCTCAGTCTTCTCAGTCTTCTCATTCCTTCATACGATATCTCTCCCTCTGTCTGGAAACTGAAAACTCAAGCTATTGCCGTTGCTATTGCTATTGTCGTACGACGTCTTATGGGTGAATATACCATATATCTTATATCTATATTGAGTATATCTATTCTTTATATAACATGCACATTGTACACTGTACAAGCGCCAATGCCAATGCCAATGCCAAACTAAAGGAGCGAAACTAAACTAAACTAAGCTGAGCTCACTTCTCTTCCTTTCTCTCTAAAACTATAGACAAACACTAAAACACTAAGAGACTAAGATATTCTATATTCTATGTCTCTCGTATATATAATATTCTATAATACATAATACATATACTATGGCTATGGGAAGAAACACATATCGGTTTTATATTCACAGTAATGTTTTCTAGACAGATAACTTTCTCTTTCTTCTTCCCTTTCCCTTAGCATTTCTTCCTATTCCTCACCACCACCACCAACTTGGCGGATTCATTGTTTATAGCGAGCTGGGAATGTACAATGTATTATGCATCTTTTATATCACCTTATATTACATTATATAATATACTTATATACTTTTATATGTATGTATGAGAGTGTGGCTGGTGGCTGGGTGGTTGATGGTATCAAGACAACTTTCATTTTCAGTAATGTACTCTCGCCTCTAGTCTCTAGTTTCTAGTCTCTCGTCTCCTGTGATGATGATATGTTCTATGTTCTAGCTTCTCATTTTCTACTTTATACTGTCTACTTTCTACTGTCTACTACCGCTCTAATACAATGTAATGTAATGTGAGATGAAAGAGAGAGAAAGAGAGAGAAAGAGAGAGAAATGTGTGTCTACTATCTTTATTCTACATTCTACATTCTACATGCTTATAGCTACTGTGTATCTATATCTTTGTTTGATTCTCATTCCCTTTTTGTTTCATGTTATATAAGCTGTCTTAGCTTGGTTCAGCTCAGCTTGGTTTGGTTTGGTTTGGTTTGGCTTGGTTGTTTTTGTTGGTGTACGGAGGAGTAAACTATGAGGAACATTATTAGTTCAAAGTGTGAGTTGCCATAATACGTGTGAATAAAGTTTGTATAGAGGCGTGGATTCACTTTGCTTTCTCTGTGTACTGTGTACATTTATATACAATAAATTTGTAGGTACATGTGTATCCAGTATCCAGATATCTCACTGTATAATGTATAATAGATGTAGATGTAGAATGTACAATGTACAATGTACAGTGTACAGTGTAGTATTGTGCTATTGTATTGCAGATAGATAGATAACTAGATGGATACCTTGTAGCTTGTAGCTTGTAACTTGTAACACTAGAAAGTATAAAGTAGAAGCTGAATAGAAATGTTTCGGCTTCTACAGCTCACTGTAGTTTTACTGATTCCACTGATGTATAAATACATGTTGATATGCATGCGTCTATCTATCTATCTTTCCAAGGTTCCAGGGTGGTAAACATGCACATAGGTTTTTTGGCGGATGAGGATTTTAGTGAAAGAGAGAGAAAGAGAGAGAAAGGAGAAATGTATAAAGAGGTGAGTTTGGAGTTTGGAGTTTGGAATTTGCAATTTTCCTTGACTCTCATGTACGAAAGCCTTATACTTTATACTTTATACAATGTACAATGTAATAGTAGATTCATATAATATATAAGATATAAGTACAGTATGCTCATGAGGCGCAGTAGTATTATTATAATACTTTATACTCTACTGTATGTGCAAAATGGATAGAGCGTGACTTGGTTTGGTTTGGCTTGGCTCAACTTGACTACACTATACACCATATACAAGGCTAGACTAGATAGACTACAGCCAATTCCACTATTCCAATATTCCACTACATACTTCAACTATGGTTTAACATTGACTTGGGAAAGGTAGCTTGTAATCAATAGGGTTATGCTATTAGTGTCGTACGCCGTTGCCGTTACCGCTCCTTCTACTTTTACTTGTACGTTGTACGAATACTTTCTCCATATCCAGTTACTAATACCTAATACATAATACTGCGAATTCCATACCCAACTATGGCGAATGTACCATCATGAGTATTATAACATATGTAAACGTGTAGTCTGTAGTCTGTGCTCTGCATGTGGATCTGACTACATGAGCCCGCCGTTTCACTCTCTCGCTATTCTATACATTATGTTCTTTGTGAATCGACTATCCAGTATCCAGTCGTAGTTGGTAGATGAATTCACGAAGTATATACAATATACAAGTAGATAGAAAAAAAAAGAAAAGGCACATAACATTAAATGTTGAATAGAATAGAGAATAGAGAATAGAGGCTATAGAAGTCTACAGCTCTATTTTTTAATACTATTTTATTTTCATTCTTTTTCTACTTCTTTTTTCCATTCTATTAAATTGTAGATATGTAGAATGTAGAGTTAGGTTGTATGTAATGTCTCGTGTGGTTGTATATTGTATATATGTACAAGTAAGATCCCAGGTTATTTTACTTCATCTGTAAGTTTTTTTAGTCCAGAACATAGGGCTTAGAGTTTTGAGATTCCTTATTCCTTATTCCATACGAGTGGATTTAAGTCAATAATATAAAAATTGAGTATAGATACCTTTGAGTAGAAGAGTAGTGCAATAGTATTTGTATGTAATGTGAGATAATATTTTTGGATGTCCTCAAACTTCAAATTAAGAAATGACCCATGAAAATATTATCTTTGATCCAATCTAAATCAAAAAAAGAGAGAGAGAAAGGAAAGTTTCAAAGTTTTAAAAGAAAATTGCTATGTGCTTGTGCTATATTTGACAATGGTAAACTATCTATGTCACATTGACTGACAAATATAATTAATAATGTATAAATATGAAGGTACTCTTAAATTGTGTAAAAAGAATAGTATTATACAATACTTGCATACATAGATGCTATAATATAGTACAAGATCTTAAAGTTGGGCGTACAGGATAAAAAAGAATAAAAATATGTTAGATTGAGATGAAAATTGAGAATAGATTATGGTTTTGTTTCTCATCTGTTCTCATCTTCAATTGGCAGTTCGTTCTTTCTTTCTTTCTTTGTCCTCCTTTTTTTTGTTCTCATCTTTTCTTCCTATCTCTTTCATTTCCTTCATTTGTACCATTTACATTGGTATAAATATAGAATTGTACACATATATTATACATGGAACTTTTGTAGTAGGTGGAAGTATGAAAGTCATCTGCATTCAGTTGGCCATAGGATAAACAATTTTATCCATTTTATCAAGGGAACTAAGCCACATGGAAGGAGGAAATAGGAAAGAGAAAAGGCGGAGGAGGAAAGATTCTCTCTCAAATATGTATCAAAAGTACTTGGATACATAATACATACAAATATGAACTGTGAATTGTGAATATGAATGTAAATCCAACTCTCGATTCTTCCTGTGGAGGTGCATTAGCTACACATAATTTATCCATTCTCGATTCTGGATTCTCGGAGAATCCAGAATCCGGCTTCCATCCATAATATAAATATGTATATCTTTCTTTCTACTTTCTACCTCTGTGATATGGCTGTCTATGTTATTTGTACTAGTAATACACTTTTCTCATTCAAATTTCATATCTCATAGATGCTTTGTATTTTACATATGAACGACTTTTGTGTACATTTTGCATATGTTCTTCCATTCTGTGCTCACTCTGGATTCTGGATTCTGGATATACTTTTGAGATCCAAGATGTGCGAGTTGAATGTCATGTCAAATCAAATGTACGGATTTCAAAGCTCGAAATTCCACATTTTCAATATACTATGTAAATACAATATATTTTACTAGAGATAAGTACAAGCGTACGTTGTACAAGATGTTTTTTTTTCATTCTCGTATTCTTATTCTGTTAGCTTTCAAAAAGATGATGCAAGGCAACCCTTTTATTATGATATATAATTCACACTCATTTTC
>JABASP010000468.1:0-52425 GCA_019776565.1 Sminthurinus signatus
GAAATCTCATAAACATGCATAAATATAAAATATTATGCTTAATAAAATTTACAACTACAGAATACAACTGTTTAAATGTTAAAGCCATGTTAGAATTTTTAGCATTTACTCTGTAATTAAATAAAATCATGTGAAAAAAATCGTATGAATCTTTTTTTATCCAAACCATGTACGTGTACGTGTGTTTGTTATGAGCTGTAGGATTTAGGATTTGCTTCATGTAAACAGTACACAGTACATACACATGATTATTAGATATTTGCAGTTGTTTGTTGTTTGTATTCGCTAAGTATGAATGAATAGGCTATAATTTATCGTTTCGTGAGTTTATAATGTGAATGGTGGGTAGGTACGCATGTTCAATTTAAGTTACATTAAATAGTAATAGTAATTATTGTGTATTGAACAAAATCAGTCAGGTATTACACATTAAACATTAAACATGACACAGAACAGAGAGAACTCGGATGCTGGGAGCTGAGAATCTTGCATGTTCACTTTGCAATGTTCAAATCCCATGAATTTCCAATAACTGACTGCTGACTACCCATGATTGTGTTTTAATGACCAGCTTTTAGATTTTATAAATATTGTTATTATTGTAAACGAGTCGTAATTTGTTACTACGAACTACTTCATCTATACTCTGTAGAGTATGTAAGATCGGTAGCATCATAAGAACACTAGACTCTATATAGATAATAGAAACATGCCTACATCTATAAAAGTTTTATGATTACATTTATTTGCATGTACCGACCCCGTCATAATATTATATCGATTGGATTGTAGATTGGATATGTTCATTCATGAATAAAAAAAATGTTCATTAAACATTAAAAAGGCATTACAAGGCACTTAATTAGCCTATATTTTATAGCATGGAGCATGGAGAAAGGTTTCTTTGTTTTTGTGCAAGTCAAGTTTCAAGTATAAAGTATAAAGTTTCATGTCTCAAGTCTCAAGTCAAGTCTGCTCGACACATACACATAAAATGATAACTTTTGATTGTTCTCTATGTTCTATGCTGTGTACATGCCGAACGCCGAATGCCGATGCATTGTGAGAATTGAGAATGAAATGCAGTAAAATTGGGGAAAAAATTGCCGATAAAAAGAGAATACAAGATACAAGACACAGACAGAGAGAGAGAGAGGGAAAGATGGTTGAATAATTTGCATTGATGTCTGCTGCCTCAGCATCAGCATGTATCATGTATAATATCAGTATATTTATATGAGCGTAGATAGGGAATAGTAGATGGAGTAAATTAGTTCCATGAAGTCAAAAAAGATGTGGTTATTAAAATGAATTAGTCGTATTAAGTATTAGTGAAGTATCATTGGAGACTTACAAAAGAAAAAGGAAAGTTGTACATTGTACAACATACATAAAAAAAACTCAAGAGTATTAGAGTATAATATAGTATTCACTATTCACAATTCACTTTGTCTCACCACTAACAAATTTACTTGATTTTCGCATGAAAGTTGCGTTTATGATTTGAAAAGTACACAATACAATAATATACAATACATATAATACACAAACTCTTCTCACTCAGTTTCCAATACAAATACAAATACAAAATAAAAGTACCATCACAATCATCATCAAAACATAATATTATATGAAGGAATATAATATGTTATACATGTATATATGTACTTTTTATTTGTATCTTGATCTTTTCATGAGGACCTATTTACAATTTAGAATTTGTAAAGTGCGTTTTTCTTCTTTCTCTCTCAAATTTCAAATGAATGAATGGATTTCTATATGCATAAAAACCGCTGTTTTGATCACATACGAGCTCGGTTGTCGTTAATATCACGAATCGTATGAGACAAGTTATTATGTATTCAAACATTTATTACCCTTTGATTATCGTAGCAGGAGACTTTTTTTATGTATGATTTCATGTATTTAAGACATCTTACGCTAATTATTATTATTATTATTACTATTATTATTTGTTGTGTCTAATCATCATCATACTTCATACTAATATATTATAATAAGTATGCAGAAAGTGTTGTACGGCATGAATAATGAACTTCCATTCCGTCCTTAAAATCTCATAGGGTGCTGTTTACTGTTTAACATCTAAAACTGTTTTTGTGAGGGACTTTGAAATAGGAGCTCAAAAGTCAAAGTTAGTGGATACAAGTTTGATCACATTTTAATTTTTTCAATACTGTGTTGTCTTGTGTTCAATGACTCTCGAAGGGAGAAATCACATGCACTTTCGTACACAAATTTATTTACTGTTCTCTGTTCACATGTGGAAACAGCTGGGCTGTTGTACAAAGTCACAAGGACAATTGAATCACTCAGGCGGAGTAAACTAAAGCCGTTTTTTTAGACACACAAGACACAACATGAGAAGATTTGCGGTCTTCTTTTACAAATCTAGTCGTTTCTAAATTGTTACTTTTGTCTTGATCATTTTTCTGTTGTCTATACACGTGCTATGGGGTTTCTTGTTTCTTGTACTGTGTGAACGTACCTTGCTCCAGAATTTACATGTGTACATTGTACATTGTTTTCATACTTGATACTTGTCAATAATGTATATTTTTGGTCCAATGTTATCTTCAAATTTAAAATTGAAAGGTGCATACATGAGTCTTGACTCCTCAATCTTGAAATTACTTTTTCAGGCGTTGGAACAATCTGTGCAATTTTAGTATGTACATCTAGATGTGTGTTTTTCTTTAGTATAGGTTATTATTATTATTATTACGCCCAAGAGTCAAGTTCATCTTGTGTGAGTCTATAGTCTAGAGTTTAAAAAGTGAGGACATTTGCAATTTCGTAGTCTAAATCATGAATTATTATAAAACTTAACTAAAAAGTAATTCAAATGCATATGTACAACATGAAAAATGTATAACATGGAATATAGAATATTATCAGAGTGCATATTGCATATTGTACACATGTGGTAGTAATCGATAACGTACTTACGTCTGTCTTCATCCCATGAATCATGAGTTATTACTTATTACTGACGGTGAGATTAAAGGTTGAGGTTGCAATTTCAAATATGTTTTGTATACTTTTTGTGTTTGTAATTCGTAATAAATTATACATTATACAGTAGCCATTAGAATTGCGTTAAGACTGAGAGGTCTGTGTCCTCAGGTTTTTTATTGTGAATTTATTAATGTTTTTTACAAGGGTTGTAACTAGAAGCTAGAATGTAGAAAAGCCAGCGGCTAGTATTAAGTATTAAGTATCAAATGAGCAGTGGCAGTTACTATTTGTGTGTATTGTAACTTGTCCGATAGCCATGTATCAGTATTCAGTACTTATGTCTTTAATCGATGTACAACGTACATTGTACATAAAATTACATGAACTTTATTAGAATTTCCTTTTTTATACACAAATTAATTCATTTGGTACTTCCTAAAGACTAAACACTAAATCCACTTTGCAATTGTAATTGTAATTGTACTTGATAAAAAAAGGTATCTTGATTCTTTTGATTCATGGTGTAGACACGGTTCAACGATTCATGACAGTAATTAAAGACAATATTGTATCAATTCCAATCGAACACAAATCATTACTATACCAGATACCAGATACCAGTATCAAAAGTCAGTAGTCAGTAAGATAAGAAAACAAAATTTGTTTCCCCTTATTTTATTCAGAATGTGTACAGTGTACAAGCTGCTAGTTAGCGGATAGCGGAGAATTTAATAGTTGTTGTGATTTTCAATCTGCTGATTTTTTAAAAATATAGGTAAACGTTCAAGTGTTTGCTCACTACCCATAGCTCACGTGCATGTACATATATTTTATATTTTATGTACGGATGCAGGCAGGTATAGAGGTAAATTCAGAGTGCGTGTAACCGGAAGTTTTTTTCTCGGCTGGATGCGTTTACTAAAGCAAGATGAAAATGAAATCTAACGGCTTTATACATTTACCAATGAGCAATGAGTAGCACATAATACATAATACATAAGAGTTGCACATCGCAAAGGCAAAGGCCAGATTATATTGGGTTATGTTGCGTATACCCTAAAAATAATTGACCAGTATAACAATATATAGTATCTCTAGTACCTAAATGTAAGTATATGTGTAACTGGCGGCAGGATGCATGCAGTACTTTATTTTTGCTCGTGTGATTACGATTTAATGTAATTGATATTTTTTCCATTGCTTTACTATTTACTAGTGTGTATTACGTATTTGGAATTCGGAATTCAGAAGCTGATAGCTTTTAGTATTTAGAATAAAAGTTAAAATGTGACTATTATAGCATTAAATTGAAATTTAAAGTACTCACTATACTCACTGTTACCTCACGAAAAGTGAATTATACTAAATAACAAAATGCTTCCATTTCTTTGGAATTGTTATTGAACTTGCCTATAGTCTATGCTGGTGTGGTGTGCAGTACATATTACATATTGGGTATCACAGATAACTATGTATACCTAAATGATGATTTTTTGGAGTTCATATTATGTACAAAGTACTTGCCATATGTTATACGTTATACATTTTGTACCCAGTTAAACACAAGTCAACAATATTAAACACAACAAATTATTGTGTGATGTAAGTCATTAATCGTAATCGTAATCTTAAAGGCATCTGTGGTTGGATATATCATGTTTACTTTTAAAATGAGTTGAAAGAACTATTAACTCTTGCCCCTTGTGAGAGTGTAAAGTGTAAAGATCTAACGGCTCTTCTCCTGTGTTACAAAAAATAAGTTGTCTATAGTTTCAACTTACAAGATTATTTGATATTACAAGTGTGCTGTCGTTATTCTTGTTATTATTATTATTACACTATGATTTTAATCTATAAAATCTGAATTTATATTGAAATACAAAATACAAGTCCTTTAATTTGTATGGCATGGTAGGAATTCTTACACAGGAATTTAAATACTACAAACTATACAGGCAGTTGAACAATCTTTATGTAACTTGTTACTTGTTGCCAGTAGTCAGTATATGTAATAATAATCTAAGTGAGTAGACACCATTAAAATGAAAATGGCTTTATTACATCAAGTTTGTTCCACCGCTCCTTGACGCATTTAGTTTTATGGGCAGATTTGTTGTAGAATTTAGACCCTGTTTTGTTTTAATTATTCATAATATAAGTACAAGTTATTATGATGACCATCTTGATTCTCGATTTTAGATTTACGAGACATGTCTTGTAGAAAGAAAATTGTTCAACATTCACTTTCATTTCTATTCTCTTTGAGATTTATGACCATGAACCATGAATGATCCAAAGTCAAAAGTCAAAATGGTCAAAGATTTTTTCAAGAATCTTCTCCCTTTTCCCGTTGATGATGATTACTATTATACTATTATGATTGTTCAATACTCAATACATTTGATATTTGATACGATTTGCACTTTGACTTTTATTTTCCTAGGAAATAATATCTGTAATAACGCCGATTATTTTTACAAACTGAAAGATTTTTAAAATTAAGTAATAAGTAATAATAATTATTGTTGTTCAATTCAAAGAGGTTTTTAATGAGTATTGAAATGGAAATGAAAACGGTATAAAATTTTAAGAGCCTGATTCAAAAAATACAGTAACAAGTGCGGTTGAGAAAGCAATATAATAATAATAACATGTAATAATAAATGTAGACTTGATTCTTGATTTGTGGAATCATCTTGTCTGGAAGATATACAGTATACTCCAAACACTATAAACTATACAGCTTATTACATATAAAGGGTGTGACTATTTGTAACAATTCAAAGTCCGTAAAGAGAAGCTCAAACTGCAGAATGAAGAATACACTGCACAGTGAACAGTGAGATGAGGAAAAAGAAAAAAAAAGGAAGCGGAATATAGCACTTATTATACACATCTTCAACAGTTCTTTAAGTTTTATTGCGAGTATTTTTCTACGCAAGATTGAGATTGAAACACGTGCATCATACACAAATACCAAATACTGTTAACTTAAAGACTTGCTACTTGCTACGTCTAAAAGACATTATTTTGTTGATATACATGTATTTTGTAATGTATAAAGTATACAGTACGCGAAAAACATACGAAGTTCCTAATATTTCGTCTTTCGTGTATTGTATACAGCTATGTAAAAATTTTGAACTACATAAAGTACATAACACATAATAATATTATCCAAATAGAGAAGAGCGTCTATCTATGTATCTATTTCATAATGGTTCCTCAGCTAAATTTGAACTACATGAACAGCATCACAGGATCATAAAACTAACTGATATTAAATAAGTGAGATAAAGGAGTAGGATGAAGATGACTTCCTCATTGTTTCACAAAGAGAATCTGCATTCTTATATACCTATCCCATCATACAATTTTGTAGACTCTTTCTGTTTCAGTATTTCACAATTTTTTACCTATAATCATTGAGACATTCTAGCCCATCATGTAGTATAAACTATAATATAATGTTGTGATAGTCTGACTCTGATGTCTTCCATAGAACTGTGAACAGTCTTTTTCCACATAAATGTGAGGTAAATATGTAATTATGCAATTTTAAGTAACTCTTTTTCTTATTAAATATAATTAAGAGAGGCTATACACATTACACATGATACGAAGAAAACTATTGGAATTTACTATATACTATTCGTAAACATTAAACATGCAATTTTTGTATGCAAAATACTTATACATACCGCGATTACTTAATTCGTGTACTTATTCACAATTCAGAATAATCTAACTGTAAACTAATTATGCAGGAGATGGTAAATGGTAAACAAGAGTAAATCATGACACGAGGAGTATTGTTCGTATTGTATATTGTAGTTTGTATAAAAAGTAAAGAGTAGGATTGTCATGTTTCCTATAATTAGAAACGTGCAATGTACAGGGTCATCGTGTCAAAGATGAATCTCAAATCTCAAATATTGTACCACTTGTCGGAAATGTCTATAGATTCTAGAGTCTACAGTCTAGAATTTATGGAGTGTACATTATTGTACATCGAATGACACAGAAAAAAATGACGACAAGAGAATTACAAATTTAGATCAGGAATTATTACTATTATTAGAAATAGAAATTAAAAGTCTTCATTTTATCAACATCTTATCCGAGTCTTGAAGGCTTGAATTGTTTTTATTTTCGTGCATTTAATCTTTTAATGCTGAGTTTGTGACTTGTAGTTTTTTCTACGATTATTATAGAGTATGGATCTGTACATACTGTACAAGATTGAAAATGGCATAGATTGGACATGGACAAGTGTGCGATAGACAATCAAATCAAAGTCTTCGTCACTCGGTACTCGTGATTCAGAACTACAATACACAGATGATAAAAAAATATTTAATTTTAAATGCCAATGTAAATGCAACAGTAGTAAAATTGTAAATGCTTATAAATATGGATTGGGAATGTGTGCTCTGTGTAAAAAGGGAAGAGTAAAGGGTAAAGATTGAAGATTAAAGTACATACATAAAGAGTACGAATGAATGAATGAAACAGCAGCATTTCCTGTGTTTATATCCCACTTTTAGGTGTTGGATATACACAGTTGTTATCGTTATGAGACTAAAAGTCTTGACACCTGTGCAAAATCATACGGTGAGACTAACGAACTATAATATCTATATCGTCTTAACTTGGCTTTGACTTGTACATGTTACATGTACATATAATATCATAATTGAAAATATCTTAAAAGACTTGCAATTTTTTCCAACTTGTCAGGCTGTACAATAATAATAATAATAATTGTTGTTGTTGAAAGGCCTTAAATTTACAGTGTCTCTACAAAGAAACACTCAATAATCATAAAATACGAATAACGAATAGCGAATACAGTGATGTGACAATAAAATCATGTTCTTCCTGTTGGGAGTTAGGTCTAGTATCTTGTATAAAAAATACAGCAGACATGATGTTTCAATTATAAATAAATACTTGTGTGTGTGCAGTGTGCATTCTTACGATACCATTAAAATGAAAAACAAAAGACACGAGACAATTTTCTAAGTTTGTTGTTTTTAGTTTATAGACAGAGGATTCAACTTGAATCACAAATTTACTATTTATTATTTACAAAAAACTATGCATAAATAAATGCCTATTGTTGTTTTTATATTTTTTATATAAACGGATACAAAAAAAACGTCACCTTTTTCACCAAAAATATTGACCATTGTTTTTGGGTGGAGTTTAAAGATGACCTTCTCTGATTTGGATTTGAATTTGTGCATAAGTTGTATGTAACTAGTAACTTGTAATAGTAGCTAGTAGTGGTATCATTATTATTTATTATTATACTTGTGGATTCAGAATTCAGATGCGTAAAACCGTCGCGTAATTCCACTTGTGGCCATTTCTGACCATACTATTATTATTGTTATGACTGTGTCATGTTTACTGTGTAAAAAATACGCTATAACACATAACAGTTAACAGTACTGAATTGTAAATTGTAAATTGTGAATGACGTTGAGTGTTGACTCGACTTGAAATTTGGATTGGAGAATCGTCACAGTTCTTCCTATCTTTCTTTGTCGGTTGTCGGTCGTCCGTCGTCGCTGGTATTAGTCGATACAAGATACAAGCTATGTATAAGACCACTAGAAGTCATTATGAGACACAAAAAATGAGGATACGTAGTAAAAATTGTCGGAGGGATGCAGAGTAATAAGTGTACTTACTATTATACTTACTAAAGTTGTTACCTGTAACATTTTACATGCATAATATAATATGCAAAGCTCAAAACTTGAAGCTGGTGCATGAAAGTATTAAAGCAGATATGCGTATAGGGTATGCGATATTTTTGTATGGATATAAATGGTTTAAAAGAGCGAGCAGAGGGTAGATAGATAGATTTTACATGTAAATAGAATACACATAGAGTCGACTAACTAACAAGTACAGAGAGAGGAGAGGGTTGAGGATGACTTGATTCATTTCCCACAAAACCCTTTCTGGATCGACTTCCTGTGTCTGTTTCTGTTTCTGTCTGCGTCTCTCTCTCTCTCTCTGTTACGATTCCCACTTTTTCACCACTTGAATTTGCAGTGTGCAACTGAACTCAGCAAGTGTATCGTATTTTGTGTATTATACAGTATGCATTATACGTACCATTATTTTCTCTAAATTTTTTATGTTTACTGCTATATTATAGATACACTATAGTGTATGTCCTTTGTACGATGTGTACGATGTAATCCAGTCTCCTGCTTATACGATATACGATACACGATCTAAGTTTTGTAACTCACCTGCCCTCACAGGTTTCACCTGCTCTTTCTCACAACATTAATGTAAACCATACATTAGAATTTTGAATATATCTGTATTTTGTATTTTGAATCAGCAAGGGAATATCGATACAGTAATGATAACGATAATCATGTAAAGTGGATGGATCAGATTCATACTTGAGTAAATTTTGTGTAGGAAATGTAGAAAATGTTCCTGTTGGGAATATCATTTAAAACCATACGAATTCTTATAGACGCATTCTTATACATTGTGTAAATTCTTATATAATTATGTCTCATGGTATTGAACATTGGGTATTAAGTATTAAGTATTCAGTAATATGTACTACAATATGTTGAAAGTACTTTGAACATGGTTATTAAATATATTTACTTCTTGTATAAAATATTATATTCTACTGTTGTACATACATGTGTTGCAGATTTTTTTGCAACCATCGTAACTCTCGTAAATATTATGCATCCTGTATGATGTATGATATATGATTTACATGGAAATAACACAAAAATTTTCAACTTGATAGTCAGAAGAAGAAATCTAAGTTGAGATTCTAGTTTTTAGTGGAATTTCCGATTCAAACCTTGCACTTGTGAGAACATCCACCATAAAAACAGAAAATACATTACAATACTTAACATGTAAGATGGAAGACTATGGAAGATATAAAGTTTAAGGCTCAATGCTCAATTCTGCATTGTCTGTCTAGTTATCCATACTCCATACGAAATTCACCACATCCATACGAAATTTACATTACTACTACAGTTGTTCCCTGTATATTCTAGGTACACAAGTTAACTTGACTCTTGTTTAAAAAAGTGTATGGAAGTTATCATATTATAGTGCTGTACAAAGTTGTTGCTGGGCTTTATTGTTGTGTTGAATGTTGAATGTAATAATAATAATGTAAGAGGGATAAAAATCATATAATATTGTTATGAAATGAGTCAAAAACTCACAACAAGATGAAATGATAGTATTTAATCGTATATATCGTATGTAGATGGTAGATTGTAGATGCAATCCACATTGATTATGCTTTACCATTGTCCGTACTCAATACTCAACGTTCACTGTTCACTGTCCACTGTTGACCATTCAGAGAGTTTTACTATAAAGTCCGATGCCGAATACTCACAATTCACAACACAATATGAGTTTAATATCAGTGATCAGTATTGTTGTGTATTCTGTATTCTGTATTCTGTAGGTATATTTTATATGTAGTTATGCATGACTGATTAAATGAGCATGAATTGAAGAGTTTCCAGTGAGAATAAAAGTGTGAAAAGGGATCCATACATAGTACATAATATTATATTGCTTTATGCATTATGTATTACGCACTGTGTCCTGTGTAATAAATGGAGTGTAATATACTATAAACTGTACATATTTCTCATAGCATTGACCTTCACAGAAGCATGTTTCACATAGACAGGCGTAAAGTATAGTTGTATGTTGTATGTAAAGAATGCAGAAGGGATGAGTGATGAATTATCATTTTTCATATGGACTCTCAAGTCTCTCTAGTTCATAGTTGACGACTGTCAATTTCAATTTCAATTTCAATGTGAATTTACCCTGTTCTCACCAGGTTAACTAATTGATCAAATCACTTGCGACTTGCGACTTACGTTTACAACTTTAGCTTCAGCTTGATATCAAATTGTTTTCTTCCTTTCCAACAGACAATTCCTTTTTATGCTTACACTTTCCTCATTCCTCATTCCATATTCCTTATTCCATTGTCATTATACATGGATTCATCTTTAAATGTACTTTTGTATACTGCATATTTTTATTTTCATTTTCATCTACATTTTTTATGAGTAACCCAATGCCCAATTTCTCATGCTTATGCATCGGACAGTGAACCTTGACTACAGACTACAGACTACAGACATAAATAATAAATAATGCTTTTCCTTTTTAGGCCGATTTACTTAGCTACTTGACTGTTGACTGTCATTTGTTGTAAAACTGTAAGGAAAGTAATTATTATATTATTATACTGCACACTACATACATACTACCTATAAAGTGTATAGTGACGTAGTGAAAAGGTCATTATCGACTTGATCATTTACATGAAACGATTAACTCTGAGTACATCTAGAAACTCTTTTAGAACAAAAAAGACAAGGATTATACAAAACAGAAACTATACAGATAAAAAGTTGTACACTTATTTTTTTAAAATCCTACAGTCAAGCGTCAAGCGCATTAGTTATTCTCGTATTAATGAAAGAGAAAACAAAACAAAGAGAGAAAGAGAGAAAAGTGTGTTGACTGTTGACTGTTGACGAATTGAAAACAAAAAATATATATTATGCTCATAAATACATTCTACTTGACTATAGAATATAGAATAGCGAGATAGCTTTTGTATTATTGTGGATGTGTAAAATAAGTGTTATTAATGGACAACATTATTAAAGTACAAAAGAGATTAAAGGACTCTTTAGATTTATGTCTTGCTCCAAGGAAGAACGAGTAAATAGATAAATGTAGGGTTTTTAATCTTTAACTAGTAACTAGTAAATAATGATCATTGTGAGTATACCGTATTATATTTTGTATTATATTATTATGCTATATGAAAACAGGCGATGACAATGAATGAAAAAAGAGAATGACACAAAAAAGCCGGTGGACTGTTGATTCTAGACGGTACATAAAAATAATAGTTTATAGTGTATAGTGTACATTTGTAGCTTATAGCTTTTTGTGCATTGTGCTTTGTTGTTGCTTGCAGTTTGGATTTGGAGTCGGGCTAGAATGGAAAAATAGTTCAATGTAATTATTTTAATAGAGTGAGTGAGGACTGCGGCATCTTGTGAATCTTAACTTTTTTTCTTTTTTAGATGTGATGTATAATCTTTGCACAGGCGAAAATATGCTAAAAAAATATGCAAGTTGCAAGTATGAAGTATTTACAATTTACAAGGTGGGCTACCGTTTTTTTATTTTCGGATCCTGTTTATTCTTTTTACCACTAATATATTATTATGAAAAGTTATAATAAATGCAATTACATTCATGCTCATTCATTCTGAAACTGATCTATCTAAAATCTAAATGTACAATGTACATTGAAATATACATAATAAACATACATGTGTGAAGTATAATGTACTTTCTGTTTTTAGCCAAGTCCATTTTTATTCTTAGTAGTCTCGACTCTCGACAAAAATAAGAAGAAAAAATAGTGGGTCTCTTTTCTAGTGAAAATTCAATAGGACAAATTTTTCATAGAAACATAGAGGATGATAAGGGAGAACTTGAGAGTATGACGTGAGACAAGGAAAAACTCAATTCAGTATGTAATTTCAGTCTTTGAGCTTTGAGCATGTAAATAGCAAATATTCTTGTTCTCCTCCACCTTGAATTCCCTCAATTTATGACAATCATTTCAATTACGCACTGACAAATTACATGTTCAGTTTGTGTTCTTTATGTGTGACTACGGTAGTCATCTTTTTCTTCGTCTTTGTACTTTGTACATAGTTGATGTCGTATGTATGTTAATAATGTTATTCTTGAATCTTGAATCTTGACACGATGTCTTTGGCGGATTTATGATGCTGCCTTTATTTTGATATTAAGGTGGAAGCTTCTGTGATACTGAGGTATAATAATAATAACAATAATATGCGTAATGATTGCTAATATTTTACTTTTATTTGGCCACCTCCTAGTCCATTTAGAGTTTAGGAAAACGCATCTTTGCTCTTCCTAGTTCTAAATTTTTGGTGAAATTACCACTTCTGAGTAAGTAGTGTGAACATTGACATTGTCATTTACATGAAGCATGAAATTTTTAAAATGCACGTAATAGTAATAATAATCATTTGTAATTTATAAAGTATTTTCTTACTTCTCAATTATAAAACTTGGTCAATCTTCAAAAGTATTCCTGTATTCCATATTTAGCATACTCTTTGTCAAACTGAAGAAAATGATTTGACACTTGAATGAAAAAAAGAAGAAATTCATTAACTAGCTACTTAATTTTCTCTGTATGGTGTACATTTTACATGGAGAGAAACAACATGCACCATGAAGCTCATCAAAATAATATAGACACATCAGGATTAATTTAGTAGTTTTCTTTTCTATAAAAATGCCGTAAATAACTTTATTACGTTTTATAGCCAAAAACCAAAAACCAAAAGATCCAAAATACGGCAAGAGATATACATGAATTCATTTTTCATACTGTATTAGAAATTTTCAGTTATAATCTGCTATACTGTTTACTATACAGTGCTGCTGACTTAACTTGACGTGTGTACTTGATACTTGACATTACTTTTTGCTTTTTGGGATTACCCGTTACACTCTTTCTTATTGATACATAGTACATAGTTTGTACAATACCGTATTCGGTATACTGTGTACAGTGCATCCGGAGACCAATTATTGTTTAGTCCATCGTCCAAAGAAAGGTTGTACATTGTACACTGTACATTTTACATACCACATACCTTACAACAAAATGATATGATGGAGAGAGAAAATCCTCCTGTCACTATTATTACTACTTGAGTATGACTTATTTTTTTTGACACATATTATGCAGTGCTATGGCTAAGAAAAAGAGGAAAATACGTGTACGTAAAATGAAAGACATAAGGCAAATCTATATGATGCATCATCATTTGAAAAGATTTTACTCGACAGTCGAGAGTGCCTAACCTGGTAATTTGAAAGTTGAGAGAAATTTGACGTTACTCATGTCTCATGTCCAATGTCTACGTTCTACGTCCACAATTCGCAAATATACACATGTCATATGTCGCGTGTACACATAAAAAAGTCCAGCTTAACAATGAGACTGATGAGTTTACAAATATAGTCATTGTCTTAACATTTGCCCATTGCTATACTCTTTTTAAGATAAGTTTTGTACAAACTAGATACTAGATATGCTACAAATTACAAATGTTTCATACATGGTGAGCTTTAAAAAAACAAGGTAAATTGAATGCTTCCTTAGCAATTGCTAGTGCGTATTCTGCAATCTGCACTCTTCGTCTCGTCTCCTCTCGTCCGCCTCCTTTTTCTTCTTCTTTCCAAGCCATGCCAAGCCAAGCCAAGCTTTTCTTGTTGCTCATCAGTTCTTTTGTCTCTACATCATATCCGTTTTTATGCAGTGCAGCTTGTATCTAGACAGTAGACAGAAGACCGTAGACCACCTCGATTCTGTTCTATTCCTAGTACTCTGTGTGATGTGCGTAGATTCGTATTCGTCTTCGTTTTGCTTATGATTATACGGATGAGGATTTGTGTCATCACGCTATCATTATTTATATAGACAGATTTACAAAAGTACACTCTTACTTTTTCCATTCCTCTTACTCATAAGTCGTAAGTTGTATTCAAAATTCAAAACCTAAACAGTGCAACTATGAAGAATCAAGATTTCAGTATCATAAAGACTTGTTTCTTGTTTGTCTTTACTCTCTTTCGTCACTGCACTGACCGATCCTCTCAAAATCCACCTCAAATAGTCAAATAGTTTCAAACTCATAGAAAACGAGGTTCACAAATCAGAATCTACCTCATATTGAGTATTCATGATTCATGCACCATGCACAGTTATGTGTACCACAATTTGCTCTCACTATCATGATCATGATCACAATATTTTTTCTTCTAATGTTAAAAAGTGAATGAAAAATCTATAAAATTCAAAATCCCGTACTTAATTTATTGACATATTGTACGCAAACCCCAATTTTGTGATTAGTTTTTTAGTACGAGTCAATCTGAAAGAAAATTACTGTGTGTGCTGCGGTCTTTTGCTCTTTTTTGGTTGTTGTAAATTTGTCAGAAAAAAAGGATGTCTAGATTCTCGATTCTTGAAATCTTGACATTGCCTGTCTGTTTAATGTACACGTATACGGTATACACTGCATACTGCATATTTGTGTGCTGTATTGTATTTGTCTACTCAAGTGATGACAATACGGAGTTTCCGGTTTTATTTATCTTCTCCACCGTCTCATTTTTCTTGATTTTTTTTGCTACCCAAATTCTATTGTACACATGATTCAGTTTTTTGCCCCTAAAGATCTAATCTGTGGTCAGTCCACTGTCTACTGTCCATCGCACTTTCAGGTGCACACATACATGTGAGATTAAATGAATGAATCAATACAGTCTTCAGTTTCATACTGCATACTGAGATCATCTTGACAGTGCCTATATAGATGCATGGATCATGTATGTGTGTACATGTGCAGGAATACATTTCAATACATTCAAAAAGGAAGAAGAAAGAAAAGGAAAGAGAATATTTACTTTTTGTTCTGGCCTCAAGAATTGTCCTACATGTCACACTCGATTTGCTATATAGACTACGTCACGTTGAAAAATCAAGCGATGTTAATGTAAACGACTACTGCGATTAGTTATTTGTTATTTGAGTTTGGATTTTGGACTTGGACTCAAATTGTCTGCTTATGCATAATGAATAGTCTTATCATTAGTCACTAAACTGTTTCCGTTGGGCTGTTTTTGTTCGCACGTTCACTTACTTGAATTCTGTGGGCACGTACAACGTACAAGTGAGCAACTATTGTATGCTTTTAGTTTAGTTTTCAAAATTCAAAATGTTTTTCTTTTCTCAAGTTGAAGACAAGAATAAAATGGACATTGGACAGGTTTTAGAATTTTATTAGGATTTTTTTTACATCATCCTGATTTTTTGGTTCGACAGTATTTTTTTTTACTGGTTACGGATTACCGACAAGTGACATGTGTGATGTGTGTGGTATATGGTAAATGTGTTGATATTGTACATTAAATATGGTAAAACTTGGTTAAAAATGAGTTCGGTTTATGTATACAGTTTGTACGATTATGATGATAACCTTGATTCATTTATGTTATTATTCTTATTATTATTATGGTGGTCAAAAAGTTTCCTACATAAGAAGAAAAATTATGGTTTGAACTTTGAATTGGGAATTGACATATGAAATGTGTGTAGCAAAGTGCACACAATAAATTAGTCAAGGTGCAGTTCTTGAAAGGAAAATGGCAATCCAATCCAGTTCAATCCAATTCAATCTTATGATGAGATATGAGCTTTTTTATATATTTTTTGTATATTATGATGTATTGTGGTCAGCAATGTTTTGATTTTGATTTTGACAAAGGATTTTTGGAGTATGAAACAGATCCTTGAGAAATAGTTCTTGAATCTAGATTGCAGATTGCAGATACACTTTTCATATTTCATTTTCATATTGTACTTATTGAGCGTCATTATGTATTGATAATCAGCAGTTTAAAGTCGATCACTCGCACGAATTCTTTCTGAATTCAATATTCTACATCATCGTGATTAGAAAACAATAGGACTTTTCTTCATTGGTCATTGAATAAGGCATGTACACTCTGTACGTGTGTAAAATAGAAGGGCATCTTCCACATGCATCATCCAGCCATAAACCATAAACGCTGTGTAATCTATGCTACAACAATAATAATAATTACTAATATCCTAATTCATGATTCAAATGGACAGTGAAGAAGGTAAAAGTTATTCTCATTAACAGTATCAAGTATAATGCATAATAATAATAATAATAGATGGATAATACAGAGGTACAAAACACAAAATACAAAAGAGTGTACTACATACTAGTCTGATGTCTGATGTAATTCACTTGGTCATTATTATAGATATTTCTTAATCGCTTTGTATTCTCATTTCATATTTCATATTTTATTGTCCAAGCTTTTCCATCTGTACATAATCCATTTGTTTCTATTAAGATTAATGTTTGAAAGTGAAATGATTCCGCTCCATTCACCTAAATAAAAATAATATAAATAGTAAATATACATCCATAGAACATAGAACTACAGCAGTCGTGCATGATATGATTCTGTTTTTATTGTGCAGTTTAATTTATCCACACCGTCTAATTCTTCTAAAATCTGCATACAATAAGAAACGTAATAATGATATAATCACATAACACACCGAGTTACGATTTACGATGCAGCAAAGATGACTCTTCTAAGAAGAAGATGATGTTTACCAATTAAACTAATATTGCAACATAATATACCGACAAGAAGCTGAGTCTGCTTTTTCTTTTCATACCGGCATTTTTGAGACACCTCACAACTGATATTACTGATGAAGGCTGCTGTTTTACATATTCGTGGAAAAACAATTTTTAACCCAAATTCTTGTACTATTATCACCCAAAATTCAGAGATGTTCAATGTTCAAGTTTTTCTTTTTACTATGAATTTTGAGGTTGGAGTGCTACTCTGAGTTGTGAATTACTTAATGGCAATTTTTTGATATTTGTTACCTCAAACTTCAATGTGTTTAGATACTAGATACTAGATACATGTAGTCTATAGTGTCTAGCTTTGTTGTCATGTGGTTAATAAAAATATGATGATATGATACTACATACTACACTCATTAAATTGTGCATGTATCACATTTAATATTTGAAACACACCCAAAACTTGTATTTGTTAGAGTGATGACTCGGAAGAACGATTTTTCCAATTTTTAAGGGGCATTAATAAAAAAATAGGTTGACTTTTTCTCTGTATTATTTATAGTTTTTATACATGAAAGGATATGATGAGCAACATTAAATGCATCACGAAATGAGTGTTTTATATTACATTTTCATTATTTGGTGCCGAGTATTATCATTATTATTAGGATTATTACTATATATATTTATTAATCATAATTATGTTCACGACTTGAAACGGTTGTAAGTTGTAATATGGCAAATTGGCGGAGGAAAGTACATCTGAAGACTCAAGATATAGAGATCTTTGAGGCACTATGAAAAAAGGTGCATATGATGATGTATGTTGTATGTATCTTCTGTAAATTCTGTATTCTGTATGTGTGATAATAGTGATCATCATTATTATTATCATTATTATTGTGGTGAGTCTCAAAAATACATGAGCATTTTGTCATTTTATCAACTATATAGAGATTCTTAATATGCCGAAAAGTATAAATAAAAACAGTCTTATTCATCTTAAGTTTGCAATAAACTGCAACAATATATAGTATGTATGTGAATGATGTACAATGTACATCGTACATTTATATCATTTGCAGGCTTGTAATAATTTGTACTGTATTAGGAACACCATTATTATTATTTTGTCTCGTGTCTACTTCTCGTCACTGTTTTTGAGTCAAGCATTTAATAAGAAAACGCACAGCGAATGAATGGTCGTCAAGAATCTAGACACATGCTGAGAGCTCGCAGTTCATCATACATCATACACATAGGTACATGCACTGTATATTGGATTTCATCTTCTTTCTTCTTCCCCATACGACATACGATGAAGGATGAACATCATCATCACATCACATTGAGTTGAGTCTTGAGACTTGAGACTCAAATCTTTCTCTTTTTGCTTGACATCAAACAATAAATGTATGAGACATTTTTTTATACTCTTCTTAATCTCTCCACTCTCTTTCCATCCTCATCTCTATATTGTACATTGTATACTTTATACAGTCTCCATCCATTGTTCATGCTTGACAAAATGTTCATCTTTGTAGGCTAAAAGCTAAAACTGTGGATACTCTCTCGTTCTCGTTCGTCCTAGTACTAGTACTAGTACATAATTTAGATGTGGCAAAGGTGCTAATGTTGATAATACTTATGAAAAATGTATATGTTCTGACTGGACTGATTTAAATACACATTAGAAATAAATTTGCACACTGAATAAATATAAGGTGTACTTTGTACTCCGTACACTGCTCTTTGTACTTTGTATTTTGTACTTCCTGCTCCCTGCTCATAACTATTTGCAAAATGTTATTATTTATTCTTCTTGTTTCTTGTATCTTGTATGGCTAAATGGAGATGAAAGTAAGTGGGAAATTAACATCGTAAAACAGTTCACGATTAATAAATTATCCCCATTTAATATCATAATCATAATTTAAACAGTAATATAAATGTTCCCCGTCTACTTCTTCTTTCTTTCCTCTTTCACCTATTCATTTTAATGTGTATAATATTAAGATGCGTGACATTTATGTGCATAATAGAGCAAATAATAATAAAGTGATGTTTAGAAATTTGCCGTTTCGTCTTTCTATCCCTTTATGTTTAATACGTACAAAAAGACCGTACATGTATGTAGAATGTAGATTTAGACACAGATGAGACATTTCATTTGTTCATTCATTCAGTCATTTATTCATTCACATGTCATTACTATGATAACTGAAAGTGAGGTGTGAATAACAAAAAAAAAGTAAGATGAGGACTTAATGTTATAATTTATATCTATATTTATGTGTAAAAGCAGACTGACTTACTTTTGCATTCATAACAATTAAAATGATATGGAGTTGCAAGGTGCATTAGTCATATCAGATTCAGAACACCGTTTGGGCACCATGATGTCTTCATTTTTCATAGTATTATGTGTGTTAGTGTCGTAGTAGTACACAAGATGAACAAAACAAATAGTAAATATATTATAAGAGCTCTACGGTTTACATTGCAAAATACTTTGTTATTTTTTTGTATTGTATTTTACATTTTACATACTATTTATTATTTTACTCTACCTTTTGTCCATTTGAAAGAGTATATTCTTCCAGTGAAATTAATTTACAATGATATACATTTCATTTAATTTGATTTGCATTCCATAATCCATAATAATGAAAGCTAAATATACAAATGGAAAAAATTAATTCAATTAGGAAGAATGTATAGTGTATGACACATGCAAAAATTCCTATATGAAATACTTGAATAAATAATACATATTTTTTGGCATTGTACAAAAAATATAATGCAATGAATAATAGAATATTTATTGAAAATTGAAATGAATTTATGATTCAAAATCCAAAGTGTATACTTCAAAGGAAATAATAATAATAATAATGTATGTAGCCGTTTTTCTTTTTTCCACAATTGTAATGAGTGAAGGTTCCTCAAGTCATGAGAGCAAAATAATGATAATACAGATCAATTTCATATCCATATCATAATATCATTGTCATTGATATTATTATTTATTAGTGTAGTAATTTTGGTACAGTATTGCAAATGGTGAGTAACAAAGAATTGATTTGTGTCATTCTGGTGAATGTAAAGTAAAATGTAATGTAATGGTAACAATGGTATTATGATGTCCGACTCTTTCATTCACTCTTTCATATGAGTCACCATTGAATGAATTTGGCATTTCTTGCTTTGTCTACGTGCTCACTCTACTCTGTACACCATACACAGGAGATTTTTAAAATGGGCAATTGGAACATTGCTATAGGAAAGTCTAATCGTAAGTAAAAGAGATTTCTTCCTATATAGGAAAAAAAGTAAGCGAGCAAAGTTGACTATTGACCCACAAAAAACAAACATGTGGCTCATTTTACCGTCGCCTCCAAATTCCAACTCCAAACTCCAAACGTGTAATAATATAATGTACAATATATTATGAGCTTTCGGCTTTGTACTTTGTTACACCCTGACTATAAACTTTAAACTACATTTCTACAAAATATGATGTCTAACTTTTGAGGCATTGTGTATTGTGTAGAACGCAGAATTTTCAGTGTAAAGAGTAAATATAACACTCAATGTCAAATACTTATTATATTACCTTTAGTTGTAGGTTTAGTGCTTAGTGTGCAAGTGCTATTTTTCAAAGTGCAAAGCAAGTGTAAGACTAATTTGTTACACCATTTTTTTCAAACAATTTTACTTGGTGTCAACTGTCAGCGGCCGACTATATTTATAACATAATATATTTGTCATTTTTAAAATTGAAATTGAAATTTATTTTCATTTTCTACTGTAATATTCAAATGATCCACAGTCCATAGTTTTGTACATAAAAATTTGCAAAGTCTAAAAAAAGTATAAAAATTTGCATTACAAAAACCTCTGGAAATTAAGAATTTCAAACTTCGATCAAGCCCGTCCATATATAAAACTATGTATATATTCTCTCATCTGTTCAAGTGCGGGATCTTGTCAATTTTCTTCTCACCTTTTTTTCTTTGTAGTGGCAGCTCTTTATAAGTAGTAATAATAATTATGTGCTGCTGCTGTTGATGAGGATGATGATGAATAAGCCAACTTGAGAATCAGAATTGGAATTTTTTAATAATAGTAATATATAATAGAAAGGGGAATCATTCACATATAATTTGGTTTATTGTATCCGACGTTGATGATGATGGTGATTGACGTGAAGGGTTTTTTGAAATGCAAGTTGAATACATATAATTGGCATTTAAATAGATGATTTAAATACCATTAAACATTAAATGCTGTATAATTGAGTACCTTAGGACTTGGGACAGAGAAAAAATACTTTCAAAAACGACCACCGGCTACAAGCAATATCATAATAATAATATATCATATTAAAGATTACAGAGAGGTTAGTAAATATCTACGATATTGTATTGTATAGTTCTAAAGTATTTATTCAGTGACTTTTGAGTTGTGAGTTGTGTGAGCATAATTTATATTATGATACTTTGAATAGAAGATCCAGTAATCAGTAGTAGATAATGATTATACATTAGCCAGCTACATCATATTTTACATCAAGTATTAAATATTAACAATTAAGTGCATCTAGTTTATTTCGATAAGGTTTTACCTTTCCCATTTTGCAATATGATAATTATACAGCTGGGGAGTATCGGGATTTTGTATTTTGTATGTATATAACGTGTGATGATCATAATGATGATGATGTGTGTGTGTGTGTTTGCACGACTTGAATTCAAGATCCAAGATCTTATGTACAAAAAGAAAAGGAGTGAAGAGACAGAGAGAGAAAGAAAAATGAGCGATGGAGATGGCGATGAAAAAGTAAAAGTTCTTGAGAATTGTGAATGCCATATGCCATATGCCGTTTGTCGTATATCACTCCATTGAAATCTCAAATCTCAACTCTCAACTGTGAGAAAATGTGCAATTAAAGGAGGAAAAAAATAAACAAAGTTTTTGAAGAAAGGTTTATTGGCTATTCATTATGGATAGTTAACACTCATCTGATCTTGTCTACCGTGGACCTACCAACGCCAACGATCAGCGATCCACGGTGAAGTGGAATTACACATGTAGAATTACATATGGCGGCGACCACTTGCGGCTTTATACTTTATACTTCATGCTTTATACGCAACACTACGGTCTACAGTAAGGAGCAGACAATACAATAGACAATACAAGACACCGATGATCTCCTTTATTTGCAATCAAATTCCACTTGAAATTGATTAAGCATGTAACATATAATTTTGTTTTAAATCTTGTGTATCTGCAGTACACATCACAGCCAGGAGAAAAACAGAAAGAACCAGATTTTTTACATCGTGTGCGTTGTACGTTCAATGTTGTTTTTGCGTATTGTCTCTCTACAGTCATTCATTCAATCTGTTCTCTATCCTTTCCTCTCTCTTGTATTTATTATTTACTATTTACTTGTCGGTTAGAAAGAAAGAAATAAATAAAGGGAGAAAATGTATAATTGCCCCATGTATGCTATGTGTAATGTGTAATGTGTAATGAGAGTTGAAATGAAATTGATTTACTGCTGAGTACAAGTGATGTACAGTCAAAAAATGATTGTACCTACATGTACACAAAGCATGTAAGTAATAAGTACAGTGATAAAATGCCAGCTTTTCTGTAGTCTTCATTTGTACTTTGTACACTTGTGTTTGACATCTATATATTTTACATTTCATACTTCATACTCACGGTATGAAAAGGAAATGAAATCATTTATAGTTTATTATGGAATCTAATGAGATAAAAACATGTTTTTTTCCTTTGAAATTCAATTTACAATCGACCTCACGAGTTTGATTACTGAAACACTATACCTTGTAACAAAGGATAAATTGTAAAAATGCTGGTTCTGGTTTTGGTTCCTACATGATTTCGGATCAGTTTCATCTTCATTTGCATAATTTAATTAAAAATAGGAGCATGTTTGCAATAAGGAAAGAAAAGAAAGGGCTCGCCGAACAGAAATTCATAAAATTTTACTTTCATCGTAATAATTATCGACTATTACTTGAATAATTGATCTTGATCTAGAACACAAAAAGTGATAATAACTTGACTATAGTTGCTGGTGGATAGATAGTTTCGGAAGTTGGAAGAAACTGAAAGTTTGTACAATGTAC
The DNA here is from genome assembly GCA_019776565.1 of Sminthurinus signatus. Lineage (NCBI taxonomy): Eukaryota > Metazoa > Arthropoda > Collembola > Symphypleona > Katiannidae > Sminthurinus > Sminthurinus signatus. The sequence goes on from JABASP010000468.1 coordinate 23,465, forward strand.
TTTGTACACTTTACACGTAATACGTAGAGATATGGGCAAAAGGGAAAAAAACTGGTGGACTGTGAACTCTGTATTTATTTCGTTTTTTTTGTCTGTTTTCCTCCGTTCCACATTCAACATTGAACATTCAAGAGGAAGAGAAAAACGGAGGAGTCACAAGTCACAGGAAATATTCTACGTGGATATATAGAATGCACAATACACAATGTTCACTACCTCGCAAAGTATTAAGTAATGTATACACTTAACTTTTGCACAATGAACTTTTCGAACCTCGTTGATGTAGAGATTTCAAACTGCTACTACCATAGACTATAGACTATAAAGAGTATAGATATAATTTTTGCCAATGTCCATAATACTGTAGATAAATTTATATAGATTACATAGATATGTAGTGTATGATAAATGATAAGAGGGGGTATTAAGTATTATCTATCTTTTCCATTCCATATTATTACAATTTTACACAAAAGGGTTCATATGCTCTTTTGATTCTTGATTCTCAAAGTCAATGAATGATGGAAGGAAGGAAGAACCGGTCAATTTAGTTTCGGTTGGAAGTTGACTTGAGTTTTGAGTTTTGAGCAAGAGTGTGAGTGTGAGTAAATTTAATGGAACGTTGAACAGACAAGCTTGACAGGGAAAATGACCACTTTTTATTGATGTATGTACATTTAATTTGTATGTACATGTAATGATGTATGTTGATCCTGTACTGACGGACATGTAATAAAACTTACTTCAAAAGTAACTTATAAACAATAATATTCTGCTCGGTTTCTTTATTTTACCTGTTGGTATAAAAGATAAAAGTATTATATAAAACTTTTTTTACAAGTCGGAATAAAATTAATCAGAGGGAGTGTAATGTGTAATGTTTAAACTCACTTTTGTTTTCTACTAAAGGATTTTCAACTTTTTTCTTCAGTCCAACAAACAAATGACGGGCTTTAATATAATTTGTACATTGTACATTGTACAGGTATTGCAGATACATTTGCCTACAGGTAAAAATATTGGCGAGTCAAATTAAAAAGATAGAAAAAACAAGAGGATGCACAATGAAAAATGAACGTCTACATTGGTTAGAGTTTAGAGTAGTTTTTAAAAGGAAACTTTACACTTTGAGTGTGCGAAAACTTTTTTTTTGTGAGCTTGTCATTTATTTTATGGACAACTTGAACTTGTGTTAATTGTACACATTTTTACTAATGGGACAAATATATCATTCTTCTGTGGCTTGTGTCAATAAGCAATATAGATAATTTATTTTTCTCATTCCTCATCATTGTTCTTTTTGTCTGTGCCATTTGTACAGTGTGCACTTTATGTTAAGGCTGTGTTGTGAGTTATTTGATATTTTTCCGTTTTAATCTTCATCTTTCACGAACTTCTGTTCTTTTCTAGAGTCTAAATCCTACAACCCACAACAAATAAAATAAGCGTTAAAGTTTAAAATTCAGAAGCATTCAAAAAACATAAATAGGGTTGTCTTCATTGGTTCAATAGAGAAGATACAATGAAGTTTTATGAGAGAATTTCATGCCTTACTTTTTATTCACATGGCATGATTGAATTTTGAAATGTATGAAAAATGAAAATTATCTAAAATAACTTAATAGAAAAATAAGTAGTTTATCATGTTGTGGTTCCAGGTTTAAGAAAGAAAGGAAGAAAGAAAAGGAGAGAGAGAGAGAGAAAAGAAGTAGCGTTTTTCATGTTGCATGTGATGTGACTACCGTGCAAACAGAGATTTTAGATTCTACATAGATTCTCATATGTGACTAAAGCCTAGTGAATAGTGACTACCATCAACCATCAGCTAACCATACCATAATACGTTCGTGATTTCTTTTAACTGCATTATATGGGCCTTAAATCTTGAGTAAACTACAATCATGTGTAATTTGTCTATTCTGTTCGCCGCTTATTCACAAACTCAAAAAAAAATCATCAACCATCAGCAACAACAATGAACATGGCACAAGACAACTTATTCAAGCATCCTGTAATTATTTGTCAGTACTCTTACGGCGACTTCTACTGTATGCTGTATGTATAGTGTATGTTGTGTGTTGTATATACTACTGGTTACTCGTTGTCTTTGTCATTGTCATTGTCGTGATTGATTATGTATGTATAATGTATATAGTGCTCAAATAATTCATATGCCCAAATTTATTATATACATGTTTGTATAAAAACAAGGAAAAAAACGTTTACATGCATGTAAAATTAGTACGGGACTAGAAGGGTACAGCTTTCTTGCACATTTACATGCACATTTGCATCCTAACTCATCTTCTTCTTTCATTTCGGTTGTCTATGAACGTTTTTGAATAAAAAATAAAAAGTATGTACTTTTTCTGTGCAGAAACTTTGACTTGAGATTTTTTGATGTTGTATTATACTATGTACAATGGGAAATGTGAAAGCTAGAGTTTGAAATACTATTAAAAGGTTTAAAGCAAAAAGGATAAGCAAAAGTGCATTCCGGAAATTTACGATCGTTAAAGAAATCAGAAGAGTGAAAGCACCTTTTGAATCAACTGAAAGATGAAAGAAAAGATTCATACGAAAAGGAACAAGTAATTATTATTTAAAAAATTGTCAGCAATAATTAAGTGACCCTTTAATCTTGAATCTTGACTGTTGGCTTTCAACTTTAAGTGTAATGTACTGCAAAATTTTTATAAAACATCATGTGCACTTTGCTACCATTTTTGATTTGAGGTAACATAAACAAAAGAGGAAATTTGAAATAACAGACTATAGTACATTTTGTTTATTTATTTATCCATACTTGATAATGTAGAATCTAGAATCTTGTTCTAATAAAAATGGAATTGATGGAAAGTAAAAATTATCGTGTATTCTGCACTCTACATGGGATTGTACATAACAAATATTTAGTGTACCTATTTACTATTTACTTGACTCTCTCATCCTCTTTGTTTTTTTTTCTCCAATAAAAATATAAAAAAACGAATGGTCCGGTTGTAAATTCCAAACGTGTACTTAGTACTTGTTATAGTCAGACATTAAGTTCTCAGCACAGCAGTATCTCAAAAACATTAGTATAAAAAAAGGGTCAGGAGTAATTACGGTCAATCAACTGTATACACTCTACTCTGTACTCTGTACATTGTACCTGTGTATTTGTATTTTGTGTGAACCTCTTTTTGTTTTTCGAGTCTTTGTGTGGTACTTCATAAAGGTAGTTGATTTTTAGTTTTAGTTTTTGCTTTTGTCATTCCTATTTTTACCATTGCAAGTTACAATACCACACCACACACTACACATGTACAAATACAAAATACAATAATAAAAAGTACAAAGGGTATTGTAAAAACTTGCATAACTCGCAAACCCCGAAAGTAAAGAATGTGTGAGAAAACCACGTTTGAAAATTGAGAACGTTGAAATTCTTGAAACTTGAAACTAAAACAATAAAGACGAGAAAGAAATGAAAAGAGTTGTAAGATTGTAAAAAAATACTTGAGCAATTTCTGTCTAAAAATGAAATTAGTTGTAAAACTTTTGAATTTTATCAGTTTACTATGAAACTTTTTACCTTTAGAACTTGTGCAAAAATTACATGGATTCTAGTATGTGGATAAATTGTTGGATGTTTTCAACTCTTATAAATTTTCCGGTGTCTTTATAACTTACAGCACAATAATAATATAGAAAATAGCATGAACTTCAGGTACAATAAATAAAATTTTAAAATTATGATGGAAGGCGTTAGTAACACTTTTTCTAACACCAGTTTGGTTGAATTATGTGGGAAACGTCAAAGTATAAATGTGATCATTATCTTTTCCAGCTTTTTGTCATGTTTTTCCTTGTTTTTTTCTCTCGTCATTTAATCAAACAGGTGGTAGGTGGTAAAGATCGTCAATCGTCCTGGTTGCATGCTTCGCATAGACGAATCTGTACTCACGTGTGCCATTACATTAGTAAAATTGTAAAAGTTCAATACTACTCATGTGACTGATACTTTGGATTTTGGACAAGTACAAATTATATTTGTGGTGAAGAATTATTTACTGAATCATCATGATTCATGATGTTTGTCTTTTAAGACAACGGACAACTGAAATTATGAAATTATGATTTTTTCTAGTTCACAAGATTGGAATTCTTAATTCGGTATCCCAAATCCCAGATTTTATTTTTTGAAAGTCATTTTCTAAACTCTTTCCCGGTTGAAAACAGCTTTTACGATGTGTTTTGGTATTTTTGTACTATATATATAAAGTGGCTACTTTTTTACCACTTTGGTAGTTTTTACTGTAATATTGTAATAAATAAATATAATAGAATATAGTAGTAGGGTTTTATTTGATTTAGGCAAACGCCCCTTCAAACATAAACTTTTACAAATTATTATTATTACAGTAAAGTAAAATACCACCTCTATAAAGAGGGGGGAGTCTGGCTTGAGTTCACGCTACTTCTTAGGCTACAATTACAAATTTCAATTTAAATGTATATTTTTCCTTTCATTCATAAAATTGTTAATAAAAAACATTTTCAATGACAGTTTTACGCGTATGTCACCACGCAACGGCAAATAACAATTTTTAGAATAGATAAATCAATTTCTTTAGAGTAGGTTGTATTAAGTTTTAATGGTGATGTAGCAATATTAGAGAGAGAGATTGGCAAAAGGACAGGCTCGGACAGTTAGTTGATCGTCAAACTGAATAGGATCGGAACATCAGTCAGTCACAGCAGCATTGCTTCGAGGAAAATCCAGGGAACGATATGGGGGTCCCGCATGAGAATATCATGAAGGCAGTATTCCACCCAATCCTTGAGTAACCATACCGTATAGAAAATCCTCTAGCCACCACTGCTTCCTCATGAGTCCTCTACCAGTCCAGAAGAGTCACTTCAAACTGCTTTGCCCGCAAGCCATCTCTCTCTAGTACAGATGAAATGGTGTAGATTTTAAGATTCTTCATTGATGATTTTGAGTTGAGTTGTAGTTGATATTATATTATTATTATACTATGGCAAGCATTAAAGTATTGAGGCTATATAGCCTCAATAATAGAATATAGAATACTGAGATATGTGTGAAAACTTCCAAATTCATAGAAAATGCAGTGTAACAGTTAACAGTAAATGAGAAAAGACAACTTAATATTTATTACAAAGTCATTTGTTTTTCGAGTCAATATTGACAATGCACCGAGATTTTGGTGTAAATTGTAAATAATAATAAGATGTACCATATGTAATTTCAGCTTACACAGGTGTACAAAAGAAGGCATTATATAATTTTTATGTGTTTCTAGTTTCTAGTTCCGATAGTAAACAAGTTGTATGTTGTACTAGTTGTTAGAAGAAATTGGAATCCCAAAAACCTGAATAGAGTGGTTGGTGTATGTGGAAAATAATAACAATAATTTGGAAATCCGTTTAATACCGCCTATCCAATCTCATGTGTTTATGTACACACATTTTGTACCATGTATACAAGTTGGAAGTTGGAAGTGACAAGAATTTTTCAAGCATATCATCATGAGTCAGGGAAACCGAATCATATTAACTCAAAAAACATAAACATAACTCTACACACACACAATTTATACAATGTATACAAGGTACATCACATCGTCCATCGTACAAGTATCGTACAGAGTAAATGAAAAGAGTAAATTTGCCAGAGACTCAAAAAAACTGGATGAAAGATGAAACATGAGGTAGAGGACATGGGAAATGAGTCTGCTCTTTGCGTGGAAAGTGTACAGTAAATAATAAATACTGTATAAAGTGTAAAGAATAAAGATGCACAATTTGTAAGTATTTTGTACATTGTACATGTTTTATTTAGCTTTTGAGTATTTTCAAGTTATAAACTTGTGACGTGTGTAACTTGTAATATTTATTCTCAAATCTTGAATGATTTTATAATATTTTATAGACCTGCTTGTCATGGTTTACGTTTTACATTTTATACATGATTATATATGACACGAGTAATAAATTGTCGCTTGAGACTCAAGAGTCTTTAAGGATTTATACAACTGTAATATAATATTTATAGAGAAAAATCATAAGAGTGTGATGTGTAATTGGTGATGGTAGACTGTCATATAATAATTTACATTTTACGATTGTGATTGCAATTGGGGACTATCGGAAACTGTACATTGTACATTGCACATATATTAAATATATAAATATAAAAGACCAGGAAGCTATTTACCATGTACCTTAGAGGATATGCATACTTACTACTTATTTGTGGCTTACATAAATTATAAATGATTATTTATAGATGCAGAATGCGGATTTATTAAGAAAATATAATACTATACATTCCACTTGCAAAACAAGTCATAGTTTTAAAAGAAGGAACAAGTATTTTATGCATTCATTACAATTTACAATGTTATGATTTGAGTTTTGAGATACATATGAGTTACTGCGCCCTGCAGTTTCATGCAAGTATATAGTATACAAAATACAACTTAAAAATTGTCATCTTTTTTATTTTCCTGTGTACACTTGATTTTTATAGAGTTTGAACTTTACAATTGGAAATGCTCTAGATGTTTTAAATTAATACAAGAATGCATGTACAAAACACATTGTACCATACATAAGAGATGTATGAGGAAAAGGAGTGGTGGCTTAAGACGTTTCACGCCGTGCTAGTTACAATTAATCTTGTTTCTAGTTCAACATTGTCTGAAAGGTGCTCTGATGCTGATTACTGAAATTATAAAGAGCAATGTGTCACACAAAGTCCGGGTTACAGTTTTAGACTTTGGTTTCCCATTATACTGAATACTGATGACATAATGTAAAATGTACAATGTAAAATTTACAACCTCCGCCCTGTCGTGTCCTTGAATGTTGAATTTTGAATTTGCATCGAATTGAAAATTGAACTTCTACATAGTACATATTTACTTATGCCTTGACATTGTCTCCTTTTCCACTACACATTACACATAATACATTTTTATATTGTTCCTCCTATTTCCTCTAAAGAAATCAAAGTCAATCAAAGTTATAAAAAACCCGTTAGTGTTTTAAAATTAAATAATAATATATAGTTGTAGTTTGTAGTTTCATAAGTATCATCCACTATTTTTATTTTTACAGGTTATAAAATAGAAAAAAAGAGCATAGACTTAATACTTACGTATGTAAAAAAAATGAAGATGCTCTTTTATACGGTAAAGATACATGATACGAAAGACAACCAAAAATGACAAGGATTTTGTTGAAATCGACTCTCGGTTCCGTTCCGTTCCATTGCTGTACAAATTTTCTACAAATTTAACTGTATAGAAATTTCTTACGTAAACAGCTCGGATAATGGTAATGGATAAGGAATTTTTTGGATGTTTCTGCTTTTAAAGGGAAAACGATTAGAGATTCTAAAATCTACACTCTAAACTCTAAACTGAAATGCAAAGTCGTATACGCATATTTAATCGTAGTACAGGGAAAAAGATGATATAGAATATAGAATACATGTAAATATATTCAAGTTTTTTAAGTACACAGAGTAAACTATATACACGCATTTTTCATGGTTTGTTGTTTGTTTTATGCTCGTACTTACGTACTTTCTACGCCAACTTGTGAATTGTGAAACATGTACAATGTACAATGTACATTGTGCATTCTACATGCGCTGACTAAATAGATTTGTTTTTGCTCAAAATCTCAAAATCTCGAGCACAATCTTTTGAAATTAGAGTAAATATTATTACAGGATAGGCGTACTAGCGTACGGTAATCGTTGTTTAATTTCCGAGCATCCACGCATACATAATTTGAATATGAACTATGAACATTTTGCATTGTAAAGGATCATCATAATATCATAATGTGGAAATATGTGTAACGTGTAACTTGGGCTCATCTTCAATCTTCATATATATTGTATATGCAAAGGAAAAGGCAAAGACGAAGTAACAGTACGAAATGCCAAATACCAAAAAGTAAACAACTCGGCCCAAAAAGCTCCAATTTTTTCTAATGTGGTAATATTATTATTATTATCACTATTATCATTATATTTAATACAGAACAAACATGTGCTCTTTTACTCCTTTATGAGTATAATGTGGCATTTAAAATGTAGTTGGTTTTCTGTACAATCTACAATCCTTTGCTAAAAAATTTTCTCTTGAAGCTTGAGGCAATCTTATTTATTTCAAGAAAATTCCCTACAAGCTACAAAAGTTATATACGTATATTTTATATGATCCTTAATTCTTACGCTTGTAAGTTGCAACATGTTAAATATGGGAACGAGTAATTAAAATTGGAGAATTGGAGAGTGACATGATAATAATAATGGTTTCTTTGTGTGTGTAATTTTGTCGTAATTATTTTTTTTTCAAAATGTCATCTTGCTTCTAAATTCTAAATATATGTATCAAAATACAGAATAAAGCTGTCTCGATTCTTTTGATTGGTAAAAGTGAAAATTAATACGTAATAATAACTATGTTTAAAAGTTATATATATTACATTTACTCTTTTCTGACGAGGTATAAATAAATAAATGAATATAAATAAATGAAAAGGATTTCGTTCTATTTACTATTGGAGAAATATATGACATTTTTGAATCACATTTGATAAATGATACTGTTTTTACGTAATCATTACACCTCTCTTGATTGAAATTATGTCGACATAGGATTCAGAGTCAACAATATTATTTTAAGTGTACAGCGTGTTTCAAAGTATTCTGCGTATTCTGCTATACAAAAAATGTATAAAACTTATAACACATCTATAATGCGGCTTGGTTGAAAAATCAAGAAGAAATACAGAGCGTCAATTTAAATGATTAATAATAATAGTAATAATCAACTGTTTTTGCTCACAATAACTTTTTTGCTCATGTGTGCACATTTATGTACAGTTCTCGTAAAAACAAACTTTTACATCAAATTTAAGAACAGTTTTGTAAAATTGGGTCTGCGTAATCCGTATTATGTATTATGTACTCTGTACCTTGTACATAATTTGTAATCAAAAAAGGTTTCTAAATTTTATCAGTCTACTTCTGTCTCCTGTCGAACGTTTGACCATGCCGATTAATTTAAAGATACGAGTTGGAAGTTGGAGTGCATTCAAAATTGAGAATTGAGGTAGATGTAGATGTCTTAGTTTCATTATCCATAATTTTGAAACTTTCAGCACTTTGAGAAGTACAAAAAAAAAGTTTTTTTTTCGAGTTTTGTTGTTATTAGCTATTTTTATTTCATAATGTAAGTTTTTCTGTCAATTTTAAAGTAAAAAAGAGCAGAGCTTTACTTTACTTTTTACGTTTTACGTAAATCTGTAAATTTCTAAAATAAATAAACAAAGTATACATGTAATGTGTAGCAATATTTTGATTACAAGTTTTTCCTTCATCATTTTAGATGATCAAGAACCAAGAATCAAGAATAACGAAATAACGAAGCGGTCATCTTTTATTGTCATAATATTACTACAGTACCTTTTCACTTGAGGATTACATACCTTTTTTGTCATACAACTGTAAAGCTGCTTGAGATTTAAAATAACAAGAAAACAAGAAGGTTCTTTAACGACAAAGACGTGAACCGATTTTCTCTATAGACATCTGTACACTGTTCACTGTGGACTGTGCACCGTATAATCATGAGAATTCTTCTAAAGTCTATTTCCAGAGTGGGCAAAAAGTTTATTGTTGTACTATTTAAAATGAACAAGAGAGAGGGAGAGAGAGAAAGGAAGAAAGAAAGAAAGATGAAGTCAGAATCAGAGTCATCCATGTTTTTTCATAGAATTCCGCTACTCCGTACTCTCTACTCCTGTTGTCCGAGTTTCATCTCACGTAGTATTTTCTGTAGAAAAAAAAATGGAATTACGGTCTTTGAAAGTACATGATGAAAATTCATCAAGTTGTAAAAAAAACAGCAATGATTATCGCATCTCTCATCGTATTCTGTATAATTGCACTGTGCATATATAATACATATACATAAAAGTATTAACTCTCTCGTATTCTCTCGTATTTTGTTACGCAACACGCATCTTCTGTGTCTGTGTGCTGTGTACGTGAGACGTGGTGCGACGGTTGAGAGTCTAGAGTCAAGAATGGAAAGGATGGACATTTTTATGTAAAGAAGAAGAAGAACAAGTAGGTATTTTATTATTACTCTGATGCTAAATTTTCCTGTGCGAGTATTACAGTTTACGGTTCAACCTTTTTTTTGAAAAGGGTCTGAGATTAATACCGAAGTAAAGAATGGGGAATGAAAAAAAACAGAGCTCTTCTCATTCTTTTACTTTTCTTACTTCTTACTTGTTACACAAAGACTCGTTATTGACCATCACAACATTCCACATTCAAAACATTTCAGAGTAAAGAGTAAAAAGAGTAGGTACTTAATACACACAATACACCATAATATTTATATTAAGTCATGTAGTAATAATAATTGCATATTCACAGATAAAAGATTTATGTGTTATGAGGTTGATGTTTGGTATTTGCTATTTGATGGTTGGACTTTTATCTCATGTCTTAAATCTCAGCTATTTTAAATCTTGATCTTCTGATCAACAAATTACAAGATACAAGATTAAAAATGTATGAATATATGCAAATGTCATAATTCATGTTCATATTCATATTCTTAATCATAAGCTGGATTTTTAAGAGGTCTCACATGCAGGAATTGCACACATTCAACATTTAAATAACTTAACTGAATGTGTGCGTGCGTGTTCTTGAACCTTTGATTTTTTTTATTTATAAAAAACCATTTACCTTTACTTGATGTGTCAAGCGTCAAGCGTCAAGAGTAAGCTTCAAGTATCAGTAATCAGTATTGACAAAAAAAACATGTAGCTCATGCTATTTTTTTGACAAATCTTTTCATACATGCAAGCTTCAAGCCTTTTAATTTATAATCACAACTTTATGTAACTCTCATTCAACATTCGACTTATCAATCAGTGACAATACATTCATTCATTATCAGTGACTTGCGACTCTCCATTCTCAACTCTGCTCGCCAATTCTGAAGTCTGTTGCTCTTGTAGTTGTATTGTGTATGCTCTTAATGTAACGGTAATGGCTCACTAGGCTTTTATGCGATTATCTTCATTCTATTTTTCTGCTAGATAGTTCTTTCTACCTTTTTGATTCAACTTGAAAGTAACACCGCAAAAATGACTTACAAGATTATCAACAAGAGTACAAGTCAAGAGAAAGGAATCAGGATTAAACTAATGAATTGAATATGAAATTCAATTCATTCTCACTTCTTATATCCCGCTTTGTATTTTGTATTTTTATCTGTCGTTATTCCTCATCCTCAATCCTCATCTTTAGTAATCTCTGACCAATCTTTTTCTATTCCCATTGATCAAATATTCCGAAGTCACTGGATCTTCCATATTTATTATTACTATTATTATTATTGGTACCTGTTGAATCCCCGCTTCATTTCACATAGTATAAATGTGATTTTGACTTTGATCAACAATCAACGACAAAATGAACTACAAAAGGTAAACGGATAAAGTAATGAAAAAAGAGAGAAAGAATCCCCTTGACCAGATTTTTAGGACATTTCATCAAGTTTTTAAGAGATGCGTTATCCATGGACACATCTAACATCTAATACTGAATACAGAATACAGTAATAGCTACTAGGTGATAACTGGACTTTTGATTTTTTTGTCAAAGGCAAAGTTACTAATTGTCAGTTTATCACCTTCATAATTTCTTTGCAGTAATGTAAGAAAATATGCAGAACACAGTACACATGATGCAGCATGTAAACTAATTACAAAACATCTATGCTAAAAACTAAAAATCTAAAGTGTATGTTGGATGTTGGTTTTTGGTGCAAAAAAAGTAGGGATTATCTCCCTTTTTTGTCGTTCATTATGCATGCAGGATTTAAGAGAGAGAAGGTGGCAATCAAGGGTAAAACAAGAAGAATATCTTATAATACAGAGATTATGTAGTTATACCCTGTACCGTACAAGAAACTGTCGCACATACCAAATTCCAAATACTATATACTATATACTACGATGTACAGGTGCATAATATATCAAGTACACCACACACCAAAGAGTCTGTAGTATGTACATTGTAAATTGCCATGTTTTGACAAAAAGTTTTATCCGTTTCTTCAAAAGCGAGTCTGTGGTTATGGAAGTGCATACATGTTACATGTACGAATGAGAAAACAAACCTCAGTTTTTCTACGTGAACGGAGAGGGAACGAGAAGAAAAATGTACTCGTCATTCTTGAGTGTTGCGTATCGTATGTATAAAGTATAAATGTACAACGTATTCAGTGTTCACTGTTCACAGTGTGTTGCTTATGAAATATGCGATCGAGTCAAATGTTACAAGTAAAATGAGTTGGAAAAGGATGATTGTGCTCGTATCTTTCTGTTGGATGTTGTTTTGTGTTTTGTGTTGTCTTTTGGTCTTTTGTCTATGTACATAGAGTGAAATTCCAAAATCCAAAGTAGACATTGCTAATTTTTTGGAAACCAAAACGAAGATTTGGTGAGGATTTTACTCGAGACTCGAAGCTCGAAGCTCGAGGCACTGTGTACTATGTACTGTGTGTTGTGAATCCATGTACTATCTATCTACTACATCCTCGTTCACTTGCTCTCTTTCTGTCTCTTGTCTTGTCTTGTTCTTTTAAGCCAATTGTAGTTGTAAATTGTAAAATTGTATGTTATGATAACAAAGCAATGAAGCTGAATTTTTTTTGATCATGTTGGGGAAAAAAGCTAAAACATAAGCTCTGTCTACACTTTACACTTTACACCTGAAACAGTAAGCTACGATGTAATATGTAATGTACATATCTGAGTGTGGAATGCACCCATTTGTCGCTCACTGTGTAAATAGTAAATAGTAAATGAGAGGAACATTACAAATTATGATATCGTTCAGATTTCAAATGTGCTAGTAAATCTACGATACATTCTACATTCTACACATGATACAGGATTTTTGAGACATTTTATTTCATTTATTTGTGTTTTGTGTTTTGTATCTCTACGCATTTCCATTCATTTGACAGTGGACAGTGGACATGTTCACAAAAAGTGAAAAGTACTCACAACTCACACTCACTCACTCACTTCCATTACCAGATATTAGATAGACATTACAGTATAAAGGTGCTTATTAAAATATGCTGAAAAAATGTATATACATACACAATACACAACCACTTTGTCTTTGTAATTCGTAATAACAATTTGTAAAATACACATAATAATACTAATAATCCACACTCTAAACTCCAAACTCTAAACAAACTACAACCATGCTTATGATTATACATAATTATAAAACCATGTCAAATAGAAAGTTGACCTCCTCAACACTCAACACAAAATACTGAACACTAGCACTACAAGTGCATTATAGATTATGTATACACTGTACAATTTATAAATTGAGGACCAAGCACCAATCTTTTATACAGCAATAATATTTTGATATGTTCTCACTTTTACCTTTTCCTATGTGTGTATTTATCTATTGTCTATCTATGATCATTATGACTATGATTATTATCATCATCATCATAACTATGTCTTCATTTCGTAATTCATAAGTAATGATGTGACAGTTTAGTTGATAGCTGATTCCTTGATTTTTGTTTATAGCTTGTGGTTTTTTCTTTGTTTTTTTTCTTTACAGATGACTGTACATAACACACTGGCGAGCTTTTCCCTTTCCTACCGTCACCATCACCGTCATCTTAAACCGCTTCTCTTTCTTCTCCCACGGAGAACATTGGCATCCACATCGAAATCGACAGCGATAGTGTTAGCGACATGAAATCACCCGAGGAGAGTCAACACAACCAAAATCACAAGATCAATAGGAAAAATACCTACAATAATAAAAATAATAATAATAATAAACCGCTACTCAGCATCAGCATCACCACCTCGTCAAATTCAAATTCAAATGTTTGTTCTGCATGGCCGTCAGGAATTATAGAAAACAAAGACAAAGATACCAGACGCATGCAAAGTTATACAAATAATAATAATAATAATAAAAAGAACAAGGACGAAGAATCATCCCAACAAATCAAGATACATCAATCTAATAATACAAAGACAAATTGTACTGAATGTGCCAATTGTTTAGAGACAGAAGTGAAACCAGCGGATGAAAACAATCAAATCAAATCTGTACAAAACATTTATAATAATAATATAGATCCATTGACATGTGACAGTAATAATGGTAGTTTAAATGATAATAGAATGAAGAACAAGATGACCAAGATAAACAATAATCATATAAGTCGGGCTCGACTTAAAAACCTGACAAATGATAATACTACTACTACTACTCCGAATGAACAAAAATGTTGTGTAGCTTACTCTAAATCTAAATATAATAATTCTAAATCTAAATCTACTTTAGCCATATTGCCATTTTTATCCAAATACGTTCATTTGGTGATTGTGATATTACTAAGTTGTTACACTGTCTCTCCAGTGAGTGCAAATACTCCACCTCAATTTGTTCTGAGTGAAGGCCAAAGTGAAATTGTGTTAAGATTGAAAGAAGGTCCAGAGACTCCGGTTGGTTCTCTTATTTATCGACTCAAGGGCTATGATCCAGATGACTCCGTCTTGAATTTTGGGCTCAAAGGACAAATTGCAAATGAATTACTTCGGATTGAAAACCTGGGTTCGGATGAGGCAAATGTGTATTTGAAAAAGGAACTGGATCGAGAGGTAAAATAAAAGCTTCATTTTTTATTCTTTCAGTTTAACTACATGTTTTCTCTATAAATACCAAATACTAAATGTTTTATGATTTAATGATTCAATCATGAAAATCTTGTACCTTTTTTCTGTACATCCTATATGAAGAGAAAAAATAAAACGGAACTAAGTACAAATAAGAATAATAATACGAATACGAATACGACTCCACACGTGAATCTCGGCTATAATAAAAATAATTTCTCTGTTGCTTTTGACTTTTACCTGGTTAACATTGAACAAGTCAAGTATACTTTTATGATATTGTCACGACTTGGAAGTAAACACTAGAGACGAGAGCTAACAGCAAAAGAGTTGAACATAACTATTCGGAAAATAAATAATCTATAAGTAGAATGAGAAACGGAAAAAATGAGGGAGTGGATGAACTTATTTATTTAATTGGAAAATAAAGAATGAATTCAGATCTATATAAAAAATTTCTTCCTTGTTCAAAGTTTAGTGTTCAGTCCCAAAATAAACTTTATAATATATAATACATATACATTTTTAGGTCGTCGTCGTCGTCGTCGGTCGTCGTACTTTTAGTTATTAAGTATATTGGTCTAAAATTGATATCTTAAAAAGTCATAATATGTATCGTATTTTCTGTATTGTATTATTTCAACTTTTCCCAAGGGAAAACCACAAATTTTAAAACGTAGTGAGGAAAAGGGGAATAAAATAGTGAATTAAATTCGTATTATACATTGCACATGATACACGTAGTATGTACAGATATAGGATTTCATTCATTATTAATGTATTTGAGGACAATAATGAAATGAAAGAGATTCCATGGCTCGGGAATAAATAAAAGGAAGAATGAAGAATCATGGACTGATGTCGCCATTGACTCGTGGAATTCAACTATACCATAATAATAGAACAATTGAGAATATCTTGACTGTTGAGTCTTCAGTGTGACTTGTCGTTTGTCGTGTACAAAACTTGACTTGTTATTCTTATTCGTTTTTTCCTTTTCGTCATTCCTATTCTTTTGCATCTCACACACAGAAAACACAAAGATTTAAAATTTGAGACGATTTCTCAGTTAATGTATCATCCATTTCACTTTAGCATAATCCACTCTGTATTCTGTACTCTGTACGCTCCTTGTGTCTCTCTGTGTGTGAATTGGGAATTGTGACTCTCAGAGAAATTCTCTCTTCTTTTCTAAACTACTGTATACTCTGTACTCTGCATAAACTATACCCAAGAAAACTATAAGAAGTAAATCTACGTAAGTACGTAATAATGAAGATGACAATGCTTTTTACAGACAGAGATTTACACCAACCCGCGTATGTACACACATTATATACATACATTAAAAAGGTGCATACTGTATATATATACACATTTTGAATCTTAGATCTTGGATCTTTTTTAATACACATAATGTTCACAGTACAAATAAGAAATAAGAGAAAAATTTTACTTCTTGGTTTTTGGGTTTTGGTTGATGATGCTGAGTTGTTGAAATTCTTTGTATAAGTACAGAGTACAGACTATAGGTATGTATTATGTATCTATAGCTTAGCTGAGCTTAACTTAACTCAGCTGTCGTTAAGTATGTGAACTTGTTGGATGTTGGATTCCTCTGGGGTTCTAGTGGTTGAAATAATAATAATAATAATACTACTATATGACTAACAGGGCTCATTTTCATCTCGAGAGATTATATGCGAAATTGAACAAGGAGAATAACATAACAAAATGAGAAACGAGTAACAATACAGTTCACTCTTCAGGACTGAGGCTGAACCGACTACCGAATGTCATATGTATACTTTTGAGTTTTGAGACTTACAAGTTCCTCCACCTTGTTCATTGTTGTAACGTTCCGTTTTGTCATGTATTTTGCTACAGTACTGTCTGTCTTCTGTCTAGAGTCTAGAGTCTTGACTCTTGGCTTTTGGCATTTGACATGGACACAGGAAATAAATTCAAAGACTATAGTGTAAAAATTAAGCACCAGAAAACAAAAAGATCCAGATTTTCTATTTTCGGTTTGGTTTTCAGAATGAAAAATGTATATAAAAGGAACTTGGATTTTTTCATGCTGTAATGAATATTAAAACGTTAAATGATAAAACATTGATAAACTACACAAATGTGTTCTTGAGTGTGTTTGGTTTTTGGGTTTTCTCATAAAATGGGAAAATTAAGTATTATCTATTTGGTAGACAGAGAGAATTTTTATTATTTTTTATTATTATTACTATTGTACTAAGCAACTGCAAACTACAAGCTACAAAGATTGTCTCCACTGAACTTAAAGTGCATGCTAAAAATGAATGCTCTTTGATTTTGAATAAAGGTTGAGGATGAATATATGTTGGTGGTGACATTGACTGATGGGAATCTGGGCGGAAGTTATGTGACTCAATCCATGCTCATCTTGGTTGAAGGTACGTAAAATAACAAATAGTAAACATTGTATTTTTTCTTTGTTTTTGTCACATACTACAGATTTCTACTACTAAATTTACAATATAAAATAATATAATAATAATATAGTAAAAATTATGCATGTGTAAAATTTCGAATGTCAAATGACTTTTCATTCTTTGAACTGTTAATTGTTGTGAAGAGTGAAATTAATCTTATTAAAAAAATTACAGTATTTTCATTTAATTATACCTGTTAGAAAATCAACTGTTTGTAATTTGTAAAGTTCACTGTCGCTTTTCATCTTTCACAAACATAATGAGAAGAATATAGTGTATTAACCTGTCCTTTTTCTTTTCTTCCTTGTAAAAGATGAGAATGACAATGCACCGGTATTCCAGGGCTATCAAGCAACCGTCAAAGTTCCTGAAAATTCTGATGTTCCTAAAACGTTGACGACACTCAAAGCAACCGATAGAGACGACGGAATTTATGGACAGGTAATAAAACGATTTTTCTTTTGAATTTGAGCATAACGCTTAATGCTAAAGGATATTTAATATTTAATATAAAATTTTGATTGATACCTCATGTTTTACTTTTAACTTTCGTTTTTCAAAGGTGGTTTACAAACTGCAAACTGAAGTTGGAGATGAGTCCCTATTCAGCATAAGTACCGTGAATGGTCAAGGGGTTTTGAAGTTATTGAAGCCATTGGACTATGAGAAAAAGTTTCTGTATCAACTTCGTGTTTTGGCTGTTGACCGCTCTTCAGATCCCAATCGAATCAATACAGCGACGGCAGCTGTGGTTGTTCAAGTTACTGACGTGGAAGATCGACCTCCAGAGTGGCTCAGCGTCCCGACCGTCACGAGGCTAGATGAAGATGTTCCCAAAGGAACTTACGTGCTACAAGGTGAGAAAATCCAGAAACCGGAATGAGAAAAAATGGTTTCACATTTCAATTCTTGTCTTGTGTTTCGAGTTTTTAGTGTGAACTCTTGTAATTTATAATGAGTATGAAATCGGATATGATTAAATTACATTTTCAATTTTCAATCAGTAACTTAATATCAAATATACTTGAAACTACAATTTAAGTTGTATGAGGTGTAATTATTCTCGTGTATTATGTACGTGTTAGAATATATACTATACGCGTGTGACGAATCCACAAAAAAATAATAATTAATCATGATTGGTTGTTTGTTCATGTAGTTCGTGCTGTTGATGGTGATCGAGGTGTGAATAATGAAATCACGTATACCTTGCTCAATGAAAATGAGTCGTTTGGAGTGGACAGCGAATCTGGGATCGTGTTTACTAAAGCAAAACTTGACCGTGAAAATCCAGCTCACAGTGGATCCTACATTCTCCAAATTGTGGTATGTTTTTTATGTTTTACATCGGGAGTTTTGAGTAAAAAGTATTACATGTTTTTCATACATCTTTTTGTAATACATAATACACACTTTTTTTATAATGTTTAAATTTCAGGCTACTGAAAAAAGTAAAATTAGACCTCAACCCTCCACAAAAACAGAATGTACAATTATTCTGAATGATGTGAATGATGAAAAACCCAGATTTAGAAGTCGTTCATATGTAGCAGAAGTGGTTGAAAATTCACCAGTTGATGTAGCCGTGACGTTTTTGGGGGATGCCGTTCCTGAATGTTATGATCATGATTTGGGTCTAAATGGAACATTTCGTTTGGGCTTGGAAGGGGATGGAGGTGTTTTTGAAGTCACGCCGTCACAAGGAATCAATCAAGTGTCTTTTCTAATACGTGTCAAAAATCCATCTCGATTAGACTACGAACGCTTAAAAGGTCTCATATTTTGCTTACTTTTCCTATACTCATTATTTTTATTTTATTTTTGATCAATCAAGGAATTTTTTTATTCAAAATATAGAAATTATGAATGCAAATCTATGAATTTTCATTCCTATTTTGAATTTTGTATTTCAGTTATCAATTTTACTCTTATTGCGGAAGAAATTGGCGGAGAGAAAAGTTCAACCGTTCCTGTTTCCGTTTTGATAAGGTATGAAAACTTTTTCAGTAATGAGTCTCACATTTCCCACACAAAAATTCTGCACTTTACAATCTATCAGAGCATTTTCATGTGTTGTATCTTGTACTATATAAAATTGCAGAGACTCAAATGATGAATCCCCTCAATTTGAAAAGAACGTGTATGAAACTGAAGTTGTGGAAAATGCTCCACCTGGAACAACTGTGGCTGTGGTGAAAGCGACTGATAAAGATTCTGGAATCTATGGAACACAAGGAATCCGTTACACATCTCTCACTGGAACTATTGCCAACGAGTAATAATTACTTAATAATTATTATCAATTTTTTGTATTTTGTATTGTATTTTTTATGATTTTTCATTTACCATCGGAAATTTTCTAGGCTTAACTTGGACCCAATTACTGGAGTAATTACGGTGAAAGCAGTTGAAAAGTCTTTACTAGATCGAGAAATCAGTTCAGTTTACTATTTAACAGTAGAGGCACGAGATAACAACGGAAGAGGGAATCGGTAAATTAAAGCAACTTTTATTATTATTTATTATTTTTTCATGCTTTTGAATTTCACTGGATTTCATATTTCGTAGATCGTACAAAACATTTAAAAATAAAATGTAATAAATGATTGCATTTTTTTACTTTTAGGGGTAATGTGGCTTTGACATTACATTTAATCGATGAGAATGATTCCGATCCCATATTTTTACAAAGTCGGTATGAAGGACGAGTATTTGAAAATGAACAAGAGTTTGTGAGTCCCGTGAAAGTCCAGGCACGAGATAATGATTTGAAAGGAACTCCAAATAGTGATATAAGATATACGATTGTGGCTGGAAATGAAGAGGGTCATTTTGATGTGGATAAAATACAAGGGAAATTAAAAATTGTCAAGAAAATTGATTTTGAAGCCTTGCCAGTTCTCAGACAGAATCCAAAATCCAATGTCAAACGGATTGACTTACAAATCAGGGCAAATGACTTGGGCAAACCTCATCGTTCTTCCATTGTTCCAATCACTGTTTTCGTCACTGATGTTAATGATAATGTGAGTAGAACATAAACATCAAACATAATGAATGCTCATAAAATCATAAAATTATTACTACTACTGTATTTTGTATTTGACATGACATTACTTTGGCCATTCTGTCCACATTTTATGTATACATTTTTTTTTTACTTAAACTAGGTGCCTGTATTCGAGAAAGCCGTTTATCATAACACTATTCGAGAGGATACGCCAAGTGGGAGTCAAATAACTCAAGTAGAAGCAAATGATGCAGATTCTTCCGCTCCATTCAACAAAGTCTTCTATCGGATTGAAAGAGGAGCTCAGGATAAATTTCTAGTGGATGCAGAAACAGGAGTAATTTATTTGGCTCCAGGTGCTTCATTAGATTACAATGTCAAGACATTTCACGTCCTGGAGTTGGCTGCTGTTGATGGGGGTGGTCGGAGAAGTGAGGAATCCGCCTATGTTAATATTTCCATCACGGATGTGAATAACAAAGCCCCGAAATTTCTATTCAATGAAGTTGATGGGGATCACAATGTTGGGATTTATCATGCCAGAATCCCTGAAAATGTACCCAAAGGTCACTACGTCACTCAAGTCCGAGCGGTAGATCCTGATTTTAAACCGATCCTTCGCTACACCATTGATTTTAATAGATCTGAAGCAAGGAATGAACACGGTAATCAGCCAACTTTTTCCTTTTTATATCATCATGATTTATAATCTTTACTTGTTTATTTAATTCTTATGTCTTTTAAAATAACGTTTACTTACTAATTTTTTTCGTTTGTATTTTTCACAGGGAGACTTTTAAAAGGAATTGATTTGTCCAAACTTTTTGAGTTGGATCAAATCGATGGTGTGGTCAAAGTGACTGGAAGTCTAGATCGAGAAGTTATGGAGACGGTCAAATTGGCCATTCGTGTAGAGGATTTGGGTGCTGAAAAGGGAGTACAAGTTGCTACATCCACACTCATTCTTACGGTTATTGATGCAAATGATAATAGTCCGGTAAGAAACAAGGAAAGATATCATCCGCCTTTTGCTATTTCCAAAGAAAAGAAGGAAATCTTGAATAAATAATTTTTACTAATATATATTTTTTTCTGTTTTACTTTATGTAGATTTTCAAGGAAAATCCGTACATCAGTTCAATTCCAGAAAATTCCAAAATTGGAACTCCCGTTTTAACTGTGACAGCAAATGATGCGGATGTTGAGAAATCCATTCGATATACACTTCGTCCTGATAAAAATGATATAGATAGAGCCAAATTCCCCCTCAAAATTGATGCTGAGACGGGTGTGATTGAAGTTGCCTCTAAAATTGATCGTGAACATAGACAATGGTTAAATTTTACAGTTTTGGCTGAGGATTCCGGAAATACGTCTCAAAAAAGAATGGGATCAACACAAGTTCAAATAAATGTCATTGATGAGAATGATAATCCTCCGGTATGTAGAATATAAAATTCAAAATTGTACAACATTACAAAAAACAATAATAATTATCATTATCATTTTATTTATTTTTTGTACATTGTACAATTTATCATAATAATTAATATTTTATTATTATTTTCTATTTTTTATGCATAGGTATTTACGGATACACTCACCAACTTTACTGTAAAAGAAGACTCTCCAGTGGGCACAATAGTAGCTAGAATAGAAGCCAAAGATCAGGACTCAGGCCAATATGGGAAAATAACCTATCTTTTGGATAGAAAATCCTCTGGAGGGAAATTCGTTGTGGATCCAGAATCCGGCTACATTCGAGTGGCTGAACCCTTGGATAGAGAAGAGACATCCGGTTATTCTCTCGTAGTCCAAGCATGGGACAACTACAGATATGGATATGCAGCAGGAGAAAGTCGGAATGCATTTAAACAGATTACTGTCAAAGTCCTTGATATAAATGACTCCCCTCCCCATTTTATTGAATCCAATGATGATAATTCCTGTTCCTCAGTTACGGAATTCCATGAAGATGTTATAACCACAGTTCGAGCTAAAGATAATGATGACCCAGAAACGCCAAATGGATGGATCTCCTTCAAAATTCGAAAGGGAAATGAACTTGGACTGTTTAAATTGGAGCAAGGGAAAAATACAGCAAAGATACTACCAGCTCGTTCCCTCAAAGGATTTTATGGGAATTATACTCTCAATATTGAGGCACAAGATGGAGGGCATCCATCAAACTCGGCAACAATGGATACAAAAATCTGTGTCTCGGATTTTAATGATAATAAACCACAGATTTTGTCCCCTCCTCAAAATTTTACTATTCGAGTCCCAGAAAATGCAACAATTGCAACTTCCATTATTCAAGTGAGAGCAGTGGATAATGATCAAGGGTTAAATGGTGTGGTTCGCTATAGATTGAGACAAGATGTTTCTGGGCATTGGGAAACTTTTTCCATTGACTCTGTCACTGGGGTCATTTCTCTAGCTAGATTATTGGACAGGGAGCAACAAAAATTGTATCACATCCGAGTTGAAGCACATGATCTTGGCGTCCCGACTCCATTATCCTCGGATTTGGATCTCACCATTCTGGTCCGAAATGTGGATGATTTTAAACCTCAATTTGTTGTTGATCTTTGTATTGCAAATTTTACAGGTACATTTTTATAATTTTCTTGTATAAAGAAAATAAAACAAATATTTTTAATTATTATTATTATGCTTTTCAAACCACAGTTGTACTTCAGAATTTCGTATTATTAAATTTTGTCTGACTTTTTTTGTAGAAAACATTTCACCGGGAAGAGAAAGGTTAAATCTTCCAGCCACGGTGGATCGTGATGATGAGGATGAAGAGGAAAAGAAATCCTCTCAAGTGTGCTATTTTATTGTCCCAGATGATAAAAATTCCACAAATTTATTTCATGTGGATCCACTGAGTCACTACATAACTACAAAAGTTCGACTTGATAGAGAAAAGAGTGCAAATCATACCCTGACGATTGTTGCTACTGAAGATTGTTTGAGAGAAGGGAGAAATTTGAATGAAAAGACATCCTCATATCTCAAAGTATTCATCAATGTAATAGACGTCAATGACAATCCGCCAAAATTCACTAGTAAAGTTTTCACAGGAGGAGTTACAACCAGCACGGATTTTGGGACTCATTTCATGAGTGTTAAAGCTACTGATGCAGATTCGCCACCCAATGCAAAATTATCATATTTCATTATCCCCCCAATTACAATGTCTCTGTCAGAAGGACTTGGACATTTAACTAATAATGAAAATTCTCTCTTTGCCATTGACTCAAGTACGGGTGCGATTAGTTTGGCATTTGATCCCCAACCTGACATGAAAGGTAATATTTTATACTTTATAATTATTTATAGTTATGTAAATTTTATAAAATTAGTTTTATACTAAATTAATTACTATCAAAATTAATAAACTAACTATTGTTATTTTTCTGCATAGGTCATTTTGTTATAAACGTCGGTGTAAATGATACATACGGCTTGAGTGATAGAGCAAAAGCCCTTGTATACTTGCTCAGAGAGGACCAGAAAGTAAAAGTAACTGTTCGAATGGCTCCACAAGAAGTCCGCAGCAGAGTGGATATTTTCACCCGAGTTCTTTCTAATGTAACGGGAGTTTTGGTGAATGTGGATGAGAATTTCAAATTCCATGAAAATCGAGATGGCTCCGTGGACAAGACAAAGACAGACTTTTTCATCCATTTGGTACATCCACAGGAGAATGCAATATTGGAAGTGACTCAAGTGTTGAAACTCATTGACTTGAATATAGAATCATTGGACAATCTATTCAAAGAATTCAATGTTTTGGATACACAAGCATCCAGTTTAACACTAGCTAATGGGACGGGGCGGGAGGAGAAAAGGAGTTTAATTCTAGTGTATGCATCTGGTGCGGCGCTTTTCTTTGCCCTCATCCTAATTGTGGTCATTTCCCTATGTTTTGCACAGAGAGCAAAATATCAAAGACAGTTGAAGGCACTCACAGCCAACGCTTATGGTTCTAGTTCTACAATTGTTCCAAGAACTGGAAATGTTCCAGGTAAACATTATTCAACGTTTTTTGTACTTATTTTTCAGCTTTCATAATTAAATAATACGTTTTGAAAAGTATCATGCTATAATTTGGTTTTTAATTTATAATTTTCATCACTTAGGTTCCAATGTTCATGCTGAGCAAACTAATCCAGTGTGGATGCAGGCATATCATAATAATTGGTACAAGGAAGATTCACTTAGGTAAATCAGTTACAAATTTTTCAAATCTGTTTCACCTTTTACCTTGTAATAATTTTTTCGAAATAATTACATGTATTTTTTTTATTTTTAAACCCTGTATTTTTACTAATAATTACAGTGAAAATTCTGAATCCCGGGATTCATTGGATGAAAATGCCATTCATACCGAGTCTGCGAGTCCGCCATCTTCCCATCTACGCTCCTTTGTAGGCTCAGACGCTGAAATTACACGAAGAAATGACCTTAATAGAACATTTCATAGAAATTTAATGTATAATAATCGCATCGAATCAAATAATGGTACATGCCTTATTTTGAAGAAACATTTAGAAACGACTGAACTATAGACTAGACTTTTTTTTAATTTTTATTTGTACATGTAGAGTGTATCATATTTTATATTATTTGTATAGTGTGTAGTGTAAAAAAGTGGAAAAGTAGTGTACAACAAGAAGAAGAGTACATGTTGCAAAAGGGTGAATCGGAATTGCAACTGTATAACTACAAATTAAATTTTTGTACTTTTAGCTTTAGCAGTGATTTATGAAACGGATAATTTTTTTTACGTATATATGTGTAAAAAGGAGTTATTTGTAAGTTTTACCTGTTTTTATCTCCTTCATACAATTAGAATAGCAAAAAATACTAGTTGCTATTTTCCATGTTACAAATTATACCGACATGTATTTTGTATTTTATATAAGATTTCAAAATTCAGATTTTATACCTCCAAAATAGATTTTTAGTTTTTGCATTTAAGTGTTTTATGTATCTTGTTAAAATTTAACGTTACACACGGGGTTATTTGAAAAAATAATGAGATACAAATTATGTCTCTTGCAAAATGTGCAATGCCAACGAGTACTTTATACTTTATACATTTTAAACGGACAAAAAACAAACCAACAAATGACAAAGCCAAGAAAACAACGATAGTTTAATTTTAGCACTACATAGATTTCCGATTTCTCATTTTAAAATGTCAAAAAATGTGTAATATTTAATATGTTTTTGGTATATACATGTATGTAAAGGGATTAACTTTTTTTGTCTTTAGAATATGTGTGTCTGTTTTCAATTTTCCATTGCATTGTTATTATTATTATGAAACTATCTCCAACTTGCTCCAGTTTTTTCTCAACGAATTTTTATAATCTACATAGGACTCAAGATTAAGAGTTGAGACACAACTCCAGGAGCATATTTTGATTTATATATTATTCATTATTATAATATATTCCATCCTACTTATTATACTACACACAAAACATACAATGTACATAATGTGAATATTATTTACTGAACAAAATGATGATCCGCAAATAACAATAATATTATGTGTTTCTACTCTGTTTTAACTACCTACGTGCCCAAATAAATCAAAAGTTGTAAAATAAATGACAATAGTAATTATCATTAGGCTTTTAATTTTTTACAGAATGATTTTTTTTTGCATTGTGTACATTTAAACAAAGTCATTTTCTTCTACTTCTGGATACTGCACTTGAATTGAATACAACTGTGCCGACCTTTGTAAATAACACCTATCATACAATACAATAGTGTGTCAGATTAAACCGGATCATATCTAATCTTTCGACGTTGTTATCAAGTGTCAAGTTGTCATCAAATGGAAATTGTTGGTTTTATTTTGAGTACAAAAGTACTTGAGTTTGTTTATAGTT
Source organism: Sminthurinus signatus (assembly GCA_019776565.1). Classification (NCBI taxonomy): domain Eukaryota; kingdom Metazoa; phylum Arthropoda; class Collembola; order Symphypleona; family Katiannidae; genus Sminthurinus; species Sminthurinus signatus. Next base: position 49,651 of record JABASP010000468.1, read on the forward strand.
GGCGTTAACAGAAGTCAAAGGTCAAAAGTCAAAATACAATCAATGTAATAGTGGACATCTATGCAGTCTAACCTCCCAAAAAGTACATATGTAATATGTACGTTTCCTTGTCATTTCTTTTGCCATTTCGTCGTTTTTCCACCTGCATTTTGGGTCTTGAACACTGATGAGCTGACCTGTTGTAAGTCGTGCAGATAAGCAAAAAAGCAAGAAAATTGTCATCTTTTCATTTTGTTCGTCGTGCAATGAAAATGCACATTGAGCATTGAACATGCACGAAAAAGTTGATTGTGGAATATTTTTACGATTATATAAGTCCATTGTATTTAAAAGTGGCTAGTTTTTGTGTGTCTGTCCTGGGTACGTGTATGTGTGTGTACTTAGTGTACGACAAATTGGTCACGTACGAAGTACGAGTGTCAACATTTGCACTTGATCTTTTGCTACCTGCATGTACAAGGCATACACGTAACAACAGCTGAAATGAGTATCGAGCATTCATGTAACATTCAATATTCAATGTTGACCTATCCAAAATCCAAACTTGAAGATAAACTTGAAAGCACTCACTACTCAGTAGTCATCAGAAAATCTCACCTGCCTGTTAGCTGTTAACTGATAATGATCATTTTGTCTGGAATCTTGAAAAACTACCAAGGAGAAAGGGGAACCCAGTCTGTTTCAAGTTTCAAGAAATTAATGTCATGTTTAATTTAATCACTTGTACACAAAACTAGTACACATGTACTTTTTATTTCTGTCAGGAGAAATCGGATGATACACCATATTTTGTACTTATAGATTAGTCAGTCATATATTTTCAGCGCAAGACAGTAGTAGCCTTTGTTGGTGAAATTGCGTAATGTATTAATCTTACTTTCCTTAATCTTGGACTTTCACCACTAAGCAAAGAGAAAGTAAATTACTCAGGATCTTTGGAGTTTCAACAATTCACGCACGTACCAATGCTAGGGGTGTGTGTTTCATGGAATGATCAACTTGAAAATGAAAAACGTTGCATAAAACAAACCATGTACAATGTACATATGTAATTTATAGTTTATGCATTTTCATAAAGTTTGCATAGTGTATCGTGTCTTGTACATTGTACATTCATTAGGAGAGTGTTAGCAAAATTAAAGATAACAGTTTTTCCTCTCGGAGTACAATTTATTACTCCTCTAATTGCATAAGGTTCAATTTTCAATATCAACTGATAACATCAAAATTCAAAATCAACATAATATAGCAAATCCCTATCTGTTTTTTTGGTTCTCTCTCTATTTCTATTACATATGCAAGCTGTAACTAAAATAACTGTTATTGTTAATTGCTAGTGTATATTACACAGATTTTAGACCTGCGGAATTCTACAAGTTTTTCACAGATACTGAAATTTTTGATTGTGGTATAGCTGCCTCCGTTCTAAGTTTTAAATGTTAGTTGATAACTATAAGAGTAGGAAATAACTCATTAGAAATACATTGATTAGTGATAGAAACTCCTGTTACTTAACGGTAGGAAAATGAAAGCTCTCCATCTTAGAATTATTGTGTCTTTCCTGACAATCCTTGGAAAAGTGAAAGCTCAAGAGCCCGAGTGTATAAATAAATATGATATATTTAGAGAAAACAAGTGGTCTGGAAACACATTCTACGATCAAACTCTATTAGCGTTCTATTTAAGAGGAAACTCAAGTATATTTAAACAGGCAACTGATTTTATCCCTGACGTTCCTAAGAAATCGGCCCATCTTTACATTCAGTATGGTTCAAGTCGTATTATGAGACCGGATGAAGCTGAATTCACTGTGTTTCCAAACAAAGATAATGTTGAAGAACACTTGGAGTTAAATGGCTCGTTGGATACGTTCACTATCCAAATTGTGGAGCTGTCCAAGGAAGCAATCGGAAATGAGAATGTAAGTGGGACTTGCAATAATTTTGATACAATTTGCTACCGTTTTGTAATATATTATACTGTTTTTATTATCTACAAACCTGGACCCTGGAATTTGAAATTTCCTCATTTGTATGTTAATATGGGCTGTTTTTAAATCATAAATAATGTAGGTGAGGATAGAAGCTAAAAACTGTAACGGTCCACTCGATGTCATCCTTGTGAAAAAATTCGGGATTTGGTATGGAGATGGAGAACCAGAGGAAATTAAACTTGCCCTTGAAACTGCCTGTGGCTGGCTACCACCCACAACTCCAACGACAACGTCATCCACAACTACAGCAATTCAACCAGAAACTACACCCACGACTACAATTTCCCCCACGACTATAACTCCAACCACAACAACGCCGAAGCCTACAACCACAATATCACCCTCCACCCCATCACAGCAACACCCGCCTTTAACGAAAGTTGACTGTATTGGCACGCTGGATGAGTATGATACAAATACTGCATGGATTTTTCCAACTGAAATGCAAAATGTTTCAGACTCCGGCAGTATATACTTCTTTCCCAAGGAAGGAAAGGACGTCTTCTACTTAGAAGGTGATGGAACCCCAAAGACATTTTCAAGGCAGTTGAACAGAGCCAACCTTGCCGATGGAGAAAGCTTTTTCCTTTATCTAAAACACTACAACGATGTTCCAGTGCCAGAGGATGAAAAGCTTACTGTTTTCAATGTGGATAATGAAGATTTATCCCAGGTTTTAAATCGCAGTCGAATATTACAGTGGAGTCACAGCCTGCTAAAATTCACAGATAAAGTGAATCCTCTAGAGGTAAAAATAAGACCAACTCTACATTCTACACATG